>JAPFFP010011329.1:0-17158 GCA_026153255.1 Solanum medicagineum
TATATCCTCGATCCCCTTAAGCGTTAGACGCACGTATAGCCCATTAACACAAGACTCAAGCACTTTTGAAATTTAGCGTCGTTTGCCCTTTTCATGTCTTGTTTCCTTTGAATTGTACCAATATTGTAAGGTGTGGGGTGTTACATTCATGAAACATCAAGTCATGAGAATAGTCCATCTACTTTGCTTTCATCATATTGTGGGCAAACATTACTACCTTAACATCATGTCATAACATTTGGGCTTTCATCATCCTCTTTATCATAGCATCATCATTGCTTCCATAACATTATCACCATCATATTATCATCATCATCGTTATTTAAAATAATACATTCAATACTTAAGATCATAAACATAGAAATTCATAGCTTTATCGTAGAAGACTAGGGCTATGTGGGGATCCATAGATATTTGAGTCAATATCATATGATTCAATAGGATTTGTAGAGAAAAATGTAACTGAATCAGATTAAATCATTGAATAAGGAACCCACATTATAAACACAAACCGCTAACTATACATACTTGAAAATCACATTCTTGAAACTCACATAATTTAGCTTGAAAGTCATATACATCATGAAATTCATCATAATTCATGCATATTTAATCATAGTCATCATATAAGAATCATAATCCATGCAACGAAATCATAGATTAAAATCCCATAAGAAATCATCATGAAATTTTATAAAAAAGAGAGCTTTTAGATTGAGATTTATGGGTAAAACTAATCCATGAATGAAGTCCTACATACCTCAAGTAGAATTTTTGGAATTGAATAAGAAAGTCTAGAAATCCTTAGTCCAACTTCAAACTTTAGCTTCAATGGAACTCTTGACTTAGAGAGAATTACTGAGAACCCTTGAGAGAATTTTTTGGGAATTAACAGCTTTCAATGAGTTAGGAACAAAACTTTATAGAGGTTAGAATAGTAAGAATAGTTAGGATATCCAAAATGACGTAGTTTAGTACTTATATGGATAGGAAAAATCAAAAATAGCCTTCATTAATAATTGTCATAGTCGTCCACGAAACCCCTTCCATGGGCTGTGCAACGACTTACTGGTCCTATCGTGCCTTATAGCTCAGGGTATCATAAAATTTAGGCTTCTGGAATTACAGCTTCTGACCCGCGACCATTCAGTATGGCTTGTACATAAACCTAAAATCCATAGAGCCCTTCGTAGGAAAACCCCAGTTTTAGACAAAATCTTGTTCTTCTAGGCCTCCACCAAAGACACCTACATACGGGTTGTGGACAAACATACGGGCTCATCTAATAACTTATAAGTCAAGTTTCAGAATTTCCTCAATTGTTCAATTTCACTTTGCACTTCCCACGATATTGTCTATGGCCTGTGGATGCATATACGGGCCGTAAACTGGCTCGTAAATCCTGTATATCAACATATTTTTTTTCATTCAATTTTCTAGGCCCAAAAACATAAGGGTGCAAGGATTATATATTAAACTTACAAATAAGTTTAAACTGTCACGACCCAAGCCTAGGGCCTAGACGTGACACGGCGAATGGAAACTTGAAAGGATCCCAAACAAGCCACTTAGCATATCATACACACATTCTTGGCCGCAGAAGCATAATAGCAACAACAAGAGGTAATGAAAAGGGAAAATGGGACTAAGGGAAGTCTTGACATTTAAAAAGCATGAAGAGTCAAAACTCAATGTGTAGATACATCAATTGATCCAACAACACCTCTAAGCATAGATTGGGCGGGGGTCAAGATACTTTCCAGGCTCACCCTCATAATATCAAAAATAAACATAGAGAAATAACATTAGCAAGAGTAGTATAGCTAGTGTCCTCGAACTTGAGGACTCACCAAAAGCTTATCTTTGAGATACCAAAACTAGCCACATAGAGGATAATCGTGGGTACTCCAATTCCTACATGGTAACATCATGTTGGCATAGAGTATGCGTTAGTACGTTTAAATGTACTGAGTATGTAGTATGCAATGCAACAAGTGATAAGCAACATAATCAAAACGCATAAGCATACTCAATGCATAAGTACAATAACAACATAGCAAGCATGACCAATGCTTGAAGTAAAACATGCTTGTAAAACATAAAACTTGAGAATATAGATTACATGTGTAGGAAGATACTATCATTATAGACCAAGCAAACTATAACTTAGAATCTAAGGAATGTCAACTCCTTGGAAGGTGATTGAGGTATCTACCCCTCAATTGAAAGATGGGCATGTCACCCCTCATCAAAGTGGTTGAGGCATGTCACCGCTTCAACAAGGTGTGGTCAACTTCCAACCCTATAGATACTTTTCATGAATTTAATACATACATACATTCCTTTAGTCATCATATTGTCACTTGATTCATAACTCATGCAATAGATCATCAATAGTTGAAGAATTCTTGTCAAGACATTTTTTCAAACACTTGAAGGGTGTGCAATGCTAGTTCAATATCATGCAATTCAAAAATAAAATAATGGGAAAAAACTTAATATAAATCAACCCATAAACACTTGGTAAATTCCTCATACGAGATAGCCTGATATCCCTTATCAAATCTCATAATAGATCATGTTTCATAGCCCAAACAGGCATAGTCACTCTCGCCAAACAATCTCATAGTATAAGCTTGAAATAAGTAGATATGTGTTTTCAATCATCATTTCATAAAAACCCCAATATATTTGTAATCTTAACTCATAATAAATAATATCCATAAGTAGTATAACTTGAAAACATGTTATTTTCATAAAAAAGAAGGTTGGACACCATGGGTGAAAGGACCCAATGATTGAAACCCACATACCTTGAATTTGGGGATTTCCTTGATGTAGATTTGAATGAGTTCTTGAAGCTTGAATAATGTTCTTGAGATCAGGAATTAAGCTTGAGAAACTTGACTTTGGATGAAATACCTTGTTAAGTATTAGAGAGGGTTTTGAGAGTGTCTTGAGTGATATAGAGTTGAAAAAATAGCTAAGTATAGGGTTTTTTACGCATAGGAGGGCATGGGGTCTTCACAATGCCTTAGGCTAAAAAAGGAAAAATAAGAAAGTCACAACACTGCCCCGTGATACGTCCGTGTTGCGGAGCCAACGCGGATGCTCACTGGATATTTGAAAAGTTGGCTAAAATGAAATTTCGCTACGGATCCTCTAAAATTAGTGTTATATCCACTTCCCGCTCAATTTTTCCCCTTGATCAAGAATAAATAGCTAGATTTTTTATATCTCACACAAATTTTGAGATATATGAAAATTACAATTATGGGCATTTCCGAGGCATCTTTCCGGGGCGTTTCGTAAACTCACTCAGAGTAACATCAATATAATCAAATAGCCATATTATATACACACCCCATCATAGGGGTTTTAGCCACTCATATGCAAAAGTAAAGTAATGATAGCATTATTTGTAGCCAAGAACATGACTAAGATGACTCATAAGAGAAAATATAAATGACTCCAACTAATCTCTTCAATTTCTCCTCCCTACATCTTAAAATCACCAAACCCTTGTACTTCTTGAGAAAGAAGCTTCTACATACTATATTCGCACTCTCTCTTTCTCTGTATGATCACTGTAAAAATCAGATATGGAATGCTATGTACAATGTCCTTTTCACAATGGTTTTACAGTCCATGCAAATGAATTAAAGGTTTTGCACAAATTCACCATTCGATAGTCAAGTCAGCCATTGTCAAGCACTTCAATGATGCGCCAAATGTGTGCTTGACCACTTTCTTCCGCATTGCCTGAAGGCTCAAGTCTCTGTAACTATAGATGATGTCATTGTTCTCTGTTGATCATGTTTGGCAATCCACCAAACTTCTACCTACATCACCTTTCTATCATTTTCTTAGGGTCTATAATAGTATGATATTAGCTGGTTTTAGTTGCACTTTGGCGATGTGCTGAATATGTTCGTGATGTCACTTCTGACCACCTTTTGGCCTTTTTGCTCATTTTTCATACTTTGATGAGTATTGTCCACCTATGTACTTTTATCTTAAATCCTGACATAAATCATAAATTTTAATCAACATATGAAGCATAATAACACATCAAAGACAATATTTCTTTACATTCTAAGCCTTAAATAGTCCAAGCTTTGGACTCATCAAACCCGAACTTAAGCTTTTTCTTTCCCTCAAGCAAATCATATACCAATTGGTCCATAGCAAAGCTTGCAAACAGGCTACAAAGAGGAACACATAAAATTCCACCTTTGTCGTCCATTTTCAATTCCTCCATGAACCACTTACATTATTTTGAAGCCTCAACAGGTGACCAAAAAGTGCGCAAGACATAGCTAAACTACAGTTGATCAGTTGCTAATCACTTCATCAAGGCATCACCATTTTCCCTCATACTAAACAAAATCCTATACACGTAAGATTATGACACAATTTGCAAGGATCTCTTCAAAACTCACTCCCCAAAATGAGAAATGGCATGTAAGCTTCAACCCATAGGCTTGCCCTTATTCTCAATTGGAGTTCAATCGATTTCATCTGGACTAGGATACCAAAGGAATTTATTTAGGCTATAATGTAAGGGTTAGGATGGGTAGGTGTAATGACCCTCGATTTAGGAGCTAAGAAGTTCAGAAAATGTTATACTGAAAAATGACCTAGGGCTAGTTCATGAGGCCTATGTGCATGGAATGACAACATGTAGGTCAGTTCCTTAAACATGAACTTCAAGAAAGGAAAAAAGTTTCCAAGTATAGGTTAACCCATGTAGCTAATAATGAACCATGAAATGATTGACAGTTAGTAGTAGGGTCATAGATGAGAGTACTATATATGAAGAAAATTTGGAGTTTCTAGAAGGTTACCTAGAATTAACAAGATGATTCGTAGAACATTATACGACCCATATAAGCCCTTCATTGATGAAGCCCAGAAAAGGAAGAAAATGACTAAGTGTGCAAGGACACTATGATTCTAACCACGACTCGTAAGTCAATATAGGACTCGTAGAAAAGCGTTTTGTAGTTCGGGTCGACAATATAGTTTCTGGTCAATTTAGGACCCATATAAAATGGTTTTGTGGTTCGAGTCAGCAATATAATTTTTGAAGATTGGAAAAGGATAACAAGATAGACAAGACTATGGTCTGTTGTTCAAACTATGGCTAGTAGTTGGGCTTTCTTAGATTCATTTCAATCATTTTAATGAAGGTCTATTTTGTCTTTTCTACAAATCATAATCCCATACTGTGTTGATTTTGAACTCCTAAGGGCCCTAAATTAGACCTTAAGCCCCTAAGGACCATAGTCTTTCTTTCATTCTCTCATTCCCAAAAATCCCTAAGGCATAATACTCTCCACAGAAGAAGAATAAGCTAAGGAGGCTAGGGTTTCAAGGAGGCTCTTTCTTCAAAAAGCAAATTCCTTCTTCCCAAGCTTAAAAAGGTATGTGAGTTTAATTTGTGTTTCTGCTTTCACTGAAAGTCCTTAATCATGTCTTTTACTTTTTCTTTAAGTTCCTTCAAGTTAGTACACATTTTAATGATGAATTTCTGATACTTTATGTTATTAAATGGTCTCCTTGATATCATACGTTGTTTTACCAAGTAATTCCATGTATTTAAGTTATTGATAACGACCCCAATGATGAGTATTATGAATGATAAAACATGGGTTGTTTTACATGATTAAATAAAACATATTTTGATGATTTATGAAATTTTAACTTAAGAATTAGCCCACTAAGTTTCAAGTAAAGTTTTCCATGATTTATGATGATGATTATGGCATTAAAGTTGAGTTTAAAAGTTATAATTTTTCCAAGATATAAGTATATTAACAATTGCCCTAAAAGATGTTTAAGAAGGCTCCCATGATGAAAAGACAATTCTCACTTGGTTGTTCCTAAACTCAAGCTACTCTTATGAGTTTCTACTGTAAATTCTAAGTGTTATATATTTTAAAGATTCCTTGGGATGACTTAGCACTGAGAAAACCTTGAGATTGAGGCTCATCCCCTAAGTTGAAGCATGAACCGCTAGAGATGAATCTCATTGTCCACTCACTATCTGCAACCATAAAATCCCTCGTAGGCTAGACAAATGGATCCACATAGGCCATTTATGTAATATAAAATTCATGTAAAGTGATGAATTTTCATCCAGTAAGTGGTCTGTCCATGCCAATGTAGAGGGTTATGTTGGATTCCATATAGTAGATAATATGGTCTTGTATGTTGGTTAAGGTCCACTCCCATAAGTCTATGATATTGTGCAATCACATGTGGTCTTTTATTGCATCTACTCTCATTCATATTGAGTTATATTCCTTATTCATGCTTAATCTTATATTATGTCTTTATACTACCTTATATGCATATGTTTTTCTTATGAATGATGGCATTACTCTTTCATATTCGCACTACATCTTATATAATTAGTACATTCCAAAAGTAATAACGCATATTTAGCCTGCATGATTTAACCATATTAGCATAGGTACTCCTCCACCAGCCCACGACTAATTTTACAATGCTTAAGACTAGTATTTTGTTATGTTGAGTCCCTAGTTTAGGTCTTAATAATTTTCATTATTGTTATGTATTTCAGACACTATGTACATGTTCGTTTTTTGAGGCTTTTACGTTCTATGATGCTTTTATATAGAGTCTTTTCTATGTAATTGAAATCAACTGTTACCAGTTTCGTCTATCTATGATTTAGTCAGTATGCTTTATGGACAAATGTTAATATTTCTTTTTAATGTTCCTGTATTATCATATTATGGTCCTATAGACCCTTTCTCCAATTTTATTCCACAATTTTTAAGCTTATGAATGCTTAGGATATCAAAGATGGTTTAGGTGAGGTGCCTTCGGGTGTCTCGTTGGCCATGTAATGACAAGGCCCTTGGTTGGGTCGCTACAAACATGGTCTCACAGCTAGGTTTTAAACTCTTCCTCTGTTGTCCATGCATACCACGTTGAGTAGAATCTCATTCAAGGTGCGAAGCATTCCACTATCTTGAGTGAGAGACTATGAGATGGTTTAGAAAAGTATTCCCTTCATTCTTGTTAATGTCATGCCTTTAGAGTTGACTAAGGTTTTCCCATCACTAACAATGACCTCTTTGATTATTTCTAGATCATTCCACTAAGAAGAGCTCTACACTAAAGAGGCACTTGTGAATAAAAATTCCCACCACTTCAACAAGATGATGGGGTGTCTCATGTGGAGTTTTGAACCGCCTTCACTATGTCGCCCCAAGAATTGCCAGCTAAGCTAGTAGTTAGATCATCGTTCCTCCCCAAGTACTTGCCCCAACAACTCGAGTGAGAGACTTTATGAGGATAAGCCCTCCGGAGTTTCATGGTTCCAAGATGGCGGAGGACATCGTTGACTCTATTGATGATGCTTATCAGATAGTAGCGATCATGGGTATCTCTTTAGAGAAGAAAGTCGAGTTGGTGGCCTACAAACAAAAAAGGGTAGCCAAAATTTTGTTCGAGCAGTGGGTAGATTAGATGGGCCAAGAAGCGAGTCTCATTGGATGGAAAGAGTTCAAGTATGCCTTCTTTGATCGGTTCTTTCCGATTGAGCTTAGGGAAGCTAAGGTGAAAGAGGTCATCAACTTCAAGCAAGGATCCATTAGTATGAGGGAGTATGCCCTCAAATTCACTAAGCTTTCCAAGTATGCTCCATTCATGGTTGCAGATCAAAGGGCCCGTATAAGAAAGTTTATCTTTGGCGTATCCAACTTAGTGTCCAAAGAGTGTAAGATTTCCATTGTAGTGAAGGATATGGATATCTCTAAATTGATGACTTATGTAGATCAAAAAGAGGATGACACTAAGGGAAAGAGCAAAGGAGTCCAAAAGGGCTTAGGGAGATGTTGTGGGCTATTATCACCAAAGTAGTGGAAGTTACAAGTTCTACTGTGGCCAAAAGCAAGGTGGACAAGGGGGAGAGTGCTTGGCTGGATCAAATGCTTGTTTTAAATATGGGAATCGTGGATATTATGCCAACGGTTGTAGAAGCAATGGTGTAAGGCTGTAGATCTATGGAGGGAAAATTCAAGGTGCCCAAAGGACCAACAAATTCTATACACTCCATAGTCGTCCAGAGATTAAACAAGCTCTAGATGTTATTACCTGTATGTTGAGAGTTTTCATTTTTGTTGTATATATCAAGACCTAGACCTAGACCTTAGCAATGACATGGCGAATGTGACACCAGAAAGCACGCCATCCAATCCTTGTGTTTATATCATAAAAAATAAAATACTAAAGTCTTTATCTTAGAAGAAAAGCATCATAAGGGCTTGTTCCCGAAGCATGAGAACTCATCAATCTAGTCTTCAAACATGGAATCCAAATGCTAGCCTCACTATGGAATAATATCCTCGTCGTCCTTACTTACATGGTTAGATCATGTAGGCAAAGAAGTATACATTAGCACATAGAATGCTAGGCATGCGATAAATCAAAAGACATCACAATATATCAATATGCATAATTATAACCAATATGATAAGGACACAATATGTTTGAGCATACAATTTAAGATCATGGGAAGAACATAATAAATTGATTTTGAACATTAGCATAAATGAGTGAGAATAGGATGATAACCAATATATAAGATCATGCGGACAATTACATGGAATCCCAATATTGCCTCTACACCGAGTGAAAGAGTAGCCTACTTTGCCATCACAGGGTCCTTCCCATTTTGGCAAGTGGTTTAACATGAAACCATTTGAGAATCTTGCCATTTCGGCATATGCTTTACTTATTGCGGATCCAGTAACATAATACCATATCAACAGATAATCATCATACCTACCGTGTCACATAGTTATGAGAGAGGTAGGTGTTACATTAAGGAAGGTCAAGTCCCCACCCCCAATCTCATTCGATGCTAAGTTATATTCTATGGAATACATAAGTCATGCATGTATAGTTCATACTTCATTAAAATTATGCTTTCATAGCTTTTCAAAATAATCACCATAGTCTTTCATGAAACATCAAGTCATAAGAGTAGTACATCTACTTTGCTTTCATCATAAAGTTGGTAGACATTTCCAACTTAAAATCATGTAATAATATTTAGTCTTTCATTACCCACTTTATCATAGCATTATCAAAGCTTTCATAACATCATCAATATCATCATCATTATTTAAAAACATTTTTTCATACTTATGGTCGTAAGCATAGAAATGCATAGCTTTATCATAAGAGACTAGAGCTAAATGTGGGTCTATAAGTATTTGAGTCAAAATCATGTCAGAGTAGGATTAGTAGAGAAAACATGAAATTGAATCAAATTAAGTCATTGACAAAGGAACCCACATTAAAAATAATTGAGCAATAATCATATATACTTTGAAACCATATACATTAGCTTGAAAATCAGATATATTATGAAATTCATTATAATTCATGCATAATTAATGATAGTCATCATGTAGAAATAATAATCCATGCATTAGGAATCACAGGGTAAAAGCCCATACGAAATTATCATATATTTTGATTAAAAGGGAGCTTTTGGATTGGACTTAATGGATGAAACTAATCCATCAATGAAGCCCTATATACCTCAAGTAGAATCCTTAGAATTGGAGGAGAAACCTAGAAAAACTTTGATCAATCCTTCTAGTGTTACTTTCAGTGGAACACCTATCTTAAAGGGAGAATCATTGAGAACGATTGAGAGAAATTGAGAATTGAAAGCTTTGAATGAATTAGGAATAGAACTTTATAGAGATTAGGTCAGTTAGGGTAGTTAGAGTAACAAAATGACATATTTTAGGACTTAGATGGATTGAAAAAGTCAAAAACACCCTTCATTAAAAACTACCAGACCATCCATGAAACCCCTTCTGCGGGTTCTAGAACAACTTGCGACTCGTGCTATTGGAATTGCAGCTTATGACCTATCAACGTGCAACATGGATCATTGATAAACTTATGGTCCATAGAACAATTCAAAGTGAGGCCCCATATTTAGAAAAATTATTGGTTCCTCTGGGCCTCACCAATGAGACTTATTGATAGGCCGACATATGGGTTCATTTGATAACTCATAAATCAATTTTAAGAATTTCTTCAATTTTTCAATTTCACTGAGCACTCTCCACGATACCACCTAAGATTTGTGGATACATATATGGGCCGTAATCTTGCTAGCAAATCCTAACCATCAACATATTTTTTGTCCTTCCATTTCCCAAGCCCAAAAACATTACAACATTGTCCTTATTAGTTCTACAAGCAAATTTGACATTTTTGACTCCATTTCATGCTTATAAATTTCATGCATTTCCTAACATGATCTCTACGAAGTAACCCCGTAGGAGAGTCCATTGTTGCCCAAAGAGTCTATAGAAATTGTCCAATCTCTAAATTTTCATAAAGTGGTCTCTTGAGGCCTAATTGAGTTTTCCATGGTTGATTTTGATGTAATACTCAAGATGGATTAGTTGATTGCCTCTTATGTCTCTGCTGGTTGTACAATCGTAGAGTCAAGTTTCAATTTCCAAATGAGTCAATTCTTGAGTGAGAGCGTAGTAGCTATACATTTAGGGATCAGTTTATTTATTCCTTAAAGGCTTGTAAAATTATTCTAAATGGTGCATTTATAATCTAGTGAGGGTCAATGATGTCACCTCTAAAGTTCCTTCCCTTGAGTCATTTCTCGGTATGAGTGAGTTTCCCAATATCTTTCCTGATGAATTACCAGGTGTTCCTCCCTAAAGGGAAATAGACTTTGGCATAAAAATCCTACCTGAGACTCAACCTATTTAAAACCCTTCATATAAAATGGCTCCTATGGAGTTGAAAGAAAAAAAAGGAGAAACTGAAGGATCTTTTGGGGTAGGGTTTCATTAGAACTAGTGAGTATCCATGGTGCACCTCTTTTTATTGTGAGTAAGAAGGACATGTCACTCCACATGTGTATAGATTATCGGCAACTCAACTAGGTCACCATCAAGATCAAGTACCCACTCCCAATAAGAGATAACTTGTTTGATCGATTGTAAAGGGTTACATACTTCTCCAAGGTTGATTTAAGATTCGGGTATAACCAATTGAGGATTAGGGAAAGCGGCATTCCTAAGGCAGGATTTGGACTAGGTATAGGCAAATTCTGCTCAAACCTAAGGTATTAAGAAATTCTTCTTTACAATAACAACATCATACTCAGTATTATCTCACAAGTAGGGTCTGGGGAGGGTAGAATGTACACAAACCTTACCACTACCTCATAGAAGTAGGGAGGTTGTTTCCTTGGAACCCTCGTCTCAAAACTAATTAGCAGAAAAAAATAGATATAACAAAAAGGAAAGGAAAGGAAAGGGAATAGGAAGAGCGACTAATAATGAAAAAATATGACAGTATGTAAATATGATAAAACTAACACGTGTATGATATATAATGACACCACATGAAAAAAAACACGACTGTTCCAGCTACCCTACTATACTCCAAGGCCAAACATCCACTTAACCCTTACCAACCAATTAGCCTACTACTGTAATATGCGACCTCCACTCCTTTCTATCTAAGGTCATCAAGTTTCCCCGTATCTTGTCTGATCACCTCCCCCCAATACTTCTTCAGTCTACTTATACCTCTCCATGTAACTCACAAAAACACCCTCTCGCACCTACTAGTAGGAGCATCGTTACTCCTTCTCGGCACATGTCCAAACCATTGAAGTCTCGTTTCCCTCATCTTATCAGCCACAGGGGCCACCTCTAGCTTTTCCTAAATGGTCTCATTCCTAATCTTACCACTCCTGGTGTGACCACACATCCATCTCAACATCCTTATCTCTCGACCTGCATCTTTTGAACATGTGCCTTTTTATTGGCCAACACTCCACCCCATATAGCAAAGATGGTCTAACCACCATTCTATAGAACTTACCTTTAAGTTTTGGTGGTACCTTTTTGTTACACAATACTCCAAAAGCCATCCTCCATTTATTCCATGCTGCCCTAATATGATTTGTGACATCATTATCAATATCGCCACTACTTTGGAAGATGGACCCCAGACACTTAAAGTTTTCCCTCTTGGGGATAGGTTGAGTGGAAAGCCTCAAATCAATGGCTACTACATCAATTACAACATTGAATTTACACTCCATGTATTCTATTTTGGTCATGCTCAGTTTGAATCCTTTGGACTCCAGGCGTGTCTCCAAGCCTCCCACCTATCATTAACTTTAGTCTGAGTCTCATCAATCAGTACTATATCATCTATAAATAGCATACACCATGGAACCTCCTCCTGGATAGATCGAGTCAGCTTATCCATCACTAAGGCAAACAAGAAAGGGCTCAGAACAGATCGTTGATGGAGTCCCATTTCAACAAGAAAATACTCTGAGTCTCCTCGCACTGTTTTACCTAAGTTATGGCTCCATCATGCATGTCCTTTATCTCCATAATATATATCATTCGGGTACCTTTCACCTCTAGACTCCTCCAAAGGATATCCCTTGGAACTATGTCATAGGCCTTCTTGAGATTAATGAACACCATATGAAGGGCCTTCTTTCTTTTCCTATATTTCTCCACTAGTCTCCGAATAAGATAAATTGCTTTAGTAGTCGACCACCTCCGCATGAATCTAAACTTATTCTCTGATATAGACACTACTCTTCTTACCCTCATCTCCACCACTCTCTCCAATACTTTCATAGTGTCACTTAACAACTTAATACCCCTATAATTGTTACAATTTTAAATATCCCCTTTGTTCTTGTACAAGGGGACCATTGTACTCCACCTCCATTCATCAGGCATCTTTGCAGTTTTCATAATAGAATTGAACAGTCTAGTCAACCACTCTATGTCATCCTTGACCATGTTCTTCCAAAAATCTACCGGAATCTCATCAGATCCGATCGCCCTCCCTCTCTTCATCCTACTAATAGCCCTTATAACCTCCTCAACTCTGAACCGCCTGCAATAACAAAAATCACGATGACTTTCAAAGTGTGCCAACTTACCCAACTCAATATCTCTATCTACTTTTTCATTTAAGACTTATGAAAATAGGCTTGCCACCATAGTTTAATGGTAGTGTCATCCACCAACACTTCACCCTCCTCATCCTTGATATACTTCATTTGATCCAAGTCGCGAGCTTTCCTTTCTCTCTCCTTAGTAAGTGTATACAATCTCTTGTCCTTGCCTTTGTGACTTAGCTCCTCATATAGGGGCTCAAACGCTGTTGTCCAAGCAATCATCACCGCCATCTTTTGTTCTGATGTAGCCTTCTTATAGATCTCCTCATGCCTTCACTTTTCATTTTCATTCCTACACTCCAACCACTTCGCATAAGCAACCTTCTTATCTTTCACTTTGCTCTGAACTCCATCATTACACCACCAATCGCCCTGACGTCCACGGAAGGTCCCTCTCAAAACACCTAATACCTAAGCAGCTACCTATATAACGCAACTAGCAGTAATGTCCCACATATTATTCACATTTCTGCCACTACTCCAAACCTTTAAGTATCTTAACTTTTCTTCCATCTCTCGAGAGAGGGCAGGAATAAGGTCTCCCCATCTAGTCCTCGGTTAGGCATAAATAACCTTCTTCTTCTTTTCTCACTTGATCTTAAAATCTATAACTAGAAGCCTATGTTGAATAGAAATATCTTCACTCGAAAAAACATTGCAATTCTTATATAGGCTTTTATCTCCTTTTCGGAGAAGTAAGTAGTTTATCTGAGTCTTAGTTACTGTACTATGGAAGGTAATCAAGTGGTTTTTCACTCCTCAGTAAATATGAGTTAGTAATAAATAACTCAAAGGCTTTGGTAAAATACAAGAGAGACATTGCACCTCCATTTCTCTCCCCAAAATGAAAGCCTTCATGGATATCTTCAAACCCACTAGTGGTTGCCCCGATATGCCCATTAAAGTCTCCCCCAATGAAGAGTTTTTTCAGTCTTTGGTATGCCACGCATAACCTCATCTAGAGCTTCCCAAAAGAGCCTTTTGACTTTCTCAACTAGGCTTACTTGGGGCGCATAAGCACTAACTACGGTCACTACATGCCTACCAACCACGAGTCTGAAAAATATCATCCTATTAATAACCCTTCTAACCTCAACCACATACTCCCCAAGGTCCTCGTCTAATAGGATACCTACACCATTTCTATCCCTGGAACCACCCGAGTACCATAACGTAAGCCCATCTACATCCCGAGCTTTTGTACCTACACATTTGGTCTCCTGGAATTGATATGTCTCCTCCTAGTCAATACATAAGTCAAAGAGGGAAAGTCTTAACACATAGCAAGAGTTTATAAGTAACATCCCCGGAATGGAGGACTCACCAACAAGCTTGATAGAAGTCGTACTGGCCACGTGGAGGATGAGAATGATCAAGTGATGCTCAGGTTCCTACATGGTGACATCATGTAGGCATAGAGTATCCATTAATACTTTAGAATGTACTAAGTAAGTAGGATACAATGCAACAATAGATACGCGTCATAAGCAAAATGCATAATCATAAGCAAGGAATAACATACTAACAATATGACATGCATGAATGATGCTTGAAGTAAATCATACTTTCATAGAGCATAAGTAAGACAATTCACTAGCTCTATGGATTTTGCTGTAAGTGATCCTATATTCCATGACCCTACCATTAACTTAAGTAGGTTCGTACCCCTCTTACCTCGCCTACCCTTTACATCCGACCCTAACCGATGACATGACCCTAGTCCACCATTAGCTCCCGATGCCACTAAATTAAAAATTGATAACTACACAACAGCAAATATATGTAAGCCTGCAAAAAAAGGTAAAATAATAAACTACATCAACACTAATGTATAAATAGTAAATATAAGGTATACTAATCAAATAGCCAATTATATAGAAACAATCAAAGTAAATGATGAACAACCTAAGAAACTCTTTGACAAAATTCTACGCCAAATAAATAAGTCAACAGTAAGCACCAACAACAAAATTTGAGAGCACAAACACTGGTAAGCAAAAAGCTGAGCAAAAAACCTAAAATACTGTGCAAAATGTTTCTGAACAATAGGAAGAAAAGTTGAAGTACCCCACATGTACTTCGGAATGCCCTATCATTGTAATTTTCATATATCTCCAAATCCGTGCGTGATTTTGAAAATCTAACTTAGATATTCTCTATCATGGGGAAAAATTGAGTGAGAAATGCATATAATTCAAATTTTAGAAGACACGTAGTGGAAAATACTTTTTCCTAATTTTACGAATTCAAGTGGCCGTCCGTGGCCAGGGCAGAACACGCCAAAGGTTGCGCCACTGTGATTGTACTCCACGTCTGGTCCCCTTTGTGCCAAGGGCATGGACCAGTGCAATATTTTCCTTACTTTTTCTATTTTCGCCAAAGGCATTGGGGTCATAGCTTCATGCCTACTTTAACGTGAATTTCGCTAATACTTAGCCATTTTTCATCTTCTACAACTCACAAAACCCTCTCTAAAATCTCTCTAAGACTCTATCAATTCTCTCATTCAAATCTAAGGATTTCAAGCTCAATTTTAGGATTCAAGGACTCATTTCAAGCTCTAAGTGTACATCAAGTTCACCTTAAGGAATTCAAGCCTTAAGGTATGTGGGTCTTCATCGATGGGTCCTTTCACCTAAGGAGCCCATCCTTCCCTTTTCATGAAAATTGCATGTTTTCATGTTGTACTAGATATGGGCACCTCTTATTATGTAATATGAGAATTAATCATGTTGGGATTTTGACAAGTATTGATTGATTATGCATGAATATCTATTTCAAGCTTGTTCTATGAATTGCTTTTGTCTGAGACTATGCATGTTTTGAGCTATGAGACTATGAATGAGTATAAGCTTTTGTGATGGATTTCAAGGTACCCTACATAGGGTTTTACTACATATTGGTGGGTTGATTTGCATTGAATTTACTCATATTATTTCACTCTTGAATTGCATGATTTTGAACAAATACCATGAACCTACCATATGTTTGATAAATCACATGACAAGAATTCTCAAGTTTATGATGATCTATTACATGATTTACAAGTCAAGTAACTTTATGATGATTAAGGGCTTTCAAGCATATATTGAATTCACGAAAAGTATTTATGATGTTGCAAGCATCATGTTAAGCCCCATTTCAAGATTTTCACCTCTTGTAAGCCATTCATGTTAAAGCAAGGGATCATATATGATTATTATCTACTCTCATATTCAAGGTAGGCTTACAGTTATAGGTCAAGCATGTTTATGAGCTACTCAACTCATGTCATCATGTGTCTTACATGTTATTCATGTTATGGTTAAAATATAACTACTTCAAGTGTTCCGTGGGACTTGACTTAGCACCGATTGAGGATTAAGATGGGGGCTCGACTCTAGGAGTCCTTATACATAAAGTCTTGTTCTCCAAACTATGTGCCACAGTAGGATTATACATGATCTCTCTTATGGCTTTCTAGTGGATCCATCTAGTTATACCACAACTTGTCGAAGGGGTGACATGCCTCGATCTCCTTCACAACGGAGTGACATGCCTTGGATTATTCATAGTATGGCTACCATGGCATGTAGACCACACCTTGTTGAGGGGGTGACATTCCTCGATCACCTTGTCAAAGAGGTGACATGCCTCGGTCACCTTACCAAGGGGGTGACATACCTTGGATTCCAAGTAGTAACTCACTTGGTCTATGTCAGTTAAGGTATTTTCCCACACATGTATTATGTGCTATGCAGGTTGAATGTTTTAGAAGCATATTTCATTATAATTATTGATCATACATGCCATGTTGAGATTATATATATCCACTGCTTATAATTACGTATTTTAAACATATTGGCTTATGTCTTTGTTGCATTGCATGCATACTTAGCACATTCAAACATACTAACACATACTCTATGCCTATATGATATCACCATGTAGGAATCGGAGCTCCTTTCGATCATATTCCTCCATGTGGCTCGTTTGATTCTCGAAGAAAGCTTTGGTGAGTCCTCAATTTCGAGAACAATATCTATTTACTTCATGTTATGTTGGCACTCATTCTTATGTTGTATAATTATTATTAAGAGGGTGAGCCCGAGAAGTGTCATGGCCCCCGACCCATTCCAAGTTAGGGGTGTT
>JAPFFP010011350.1:0-17157 GCA_026153255.1 Solanum medicagineum
GTACAAGATTCTATATACTTAACAAAGGTTAAGAAGTCCACTTGCCTTAAATAAAGTCTCGAATCACGTCAATTCCGAAGCTCTTCCCTTTCTATGACACTCTAATTCACCAAAATCTATTCAAATATGACATCATAATTATATAATGAATCTAACGACACTAAAGTCAATTAATTCGGTGAAAAGAGTAAAATGGTCCAAAAATTTCATTGCCGAAAAATATCATTGGAATCTGAAAATTTATACATGACAATGTTCCCCAAGTTATAAGGAATTCAACTGCGAAAAGCATTTCAAAAACGGAGCTAATATGAGGAAGAGATCGCATGTTAAAGTTTTCGAAATACATTAAAAATTCAGCAGCAAGATCTACTGGTTTTACCTCAAACAAAGCAACATAATCAATTTATAAAGAAAAGTGTGTTCTCCTTGAAAAAAGATACAATTTAGCCTTTTGAATCGCTCAAATCCGATCAAAATTGAGAGAGAAATCGTTGGTTAAAGTTTGGGAAAAGTTTGTGATCTTCTCTTCTCTTTCTTGGAGAAAATCCCCAATTTTTGCAATTCTTTTAAAGTGAAAGAACTTGGAAGGACATTGATTGAAAGGATTATCTTTGATTCTTGAAATCTTGACTTAAACTCTTTAGAGTTCTTATTGAAGAATCATAATTCTTGAAGAAGAAGAGTCAAGAAATCCTCTCTTGGAATTCTTGAATTTGTTTTCTTGAAACCCTATGTTATGATTTAAAATCCAATTAGAGATTCATGAAAAGATGAAGAAATTCGAGTTGGGTAGATTGAAATTCATGAAGAATAACTTACCTTGAGGATGAATCTTGAAAGAAGATCCTAGCTTCATGACTTTCTTGATCATTCTTGAGGGTTCATGTTTAGGAGAGAAGGAAGAGGGTTTTAATCATGAAAACTAAGTGTTTTATATACTTCGGAGACCATAAATAGAACCCTAAAGGTTTTAGTATAAAAATACCCTCAAATTATAAAGAAAAACGTCATTACCTCATCTAGTGAGGGTCCGCGACGCGCTCCGTGCGCGGACTTTCGGACAGCTTTGCACCTCTTCTCTAAAATGGTCATAACTTTCTACTCTGAACTCTGATTAATGCAAAATAAGATGCGTTGGAAAATTAATTCGAATATCTTCGATTTGATGTATTATGGGTCATCTAACTCGTCATACTTTAGGAGATATGATCACTTGAGATTGACCCTTCTATCGACTCATACGAAAACTTAGTTGCTAGAAATTCTTTGAACTTGGCTTAATATATAAGATCCTTTATGACTCTAAATTACACATAATATAATTTAAATCATTAGGAATTGATCCTAGCACATATATACAAGTTACAAGTCATTGGTTCACCTAACTTTTATAAAATCATAATTAGAATTACAACCTCAAATCAGCTCTCATTCTATTCCTATACTAAGAAATTGAGTTTAACATCTATGCTCAATTAAGAATTCTCAATTAAAATCCTATATCATATAAAGAATGACTCCGTCTTAGCTTAAAAAAAATTGGAGTGTTACAGATTTAATGTGGGGCCTATCGAGTCTTAGCTTTATCTCTCCTAAGGGCTATTTACACTCATATCTAGTATTTTTGATAGTATTGTTAGAGCATTGTATGCTTTTGGGTATTGTTCAGTCAGTGGTTACTTATCATTTTCTCTATTGGGTTAGAATAAAATTGATTCTCTATGTTGAGTATTCATTGTCTAAAGATCACATTTTATAACTTAAGCTCATGAAAAAATTTGATTATGTGAATGAAAAATATTATTAAGACCCATGATTATTTGTGCATTAGGTGTGTGGGATGGTTGATTTAGATTCACTTTTGATTATGAATGATATTGATTTTGAATTTTATCGTCGTTGTGTGCGAAATGATTCATCCTAATGTTTATGTTGTGGTTAGTGGGTTGTTATTCAGATTGGGTCCATGGGTTAGTTTGTGCCTTGAAAATCACTCTTGATTTGTAAATCTACCAAGGTTCAATTCGAAAGTTCAGTTCTTAATGATTGATTTTGATGAAATGGTCTTAAAGAGGATATTACGAGGAGAGATGAATATTGGCTCCGGAAGATATCAACTTAGGCTCTGATAATGTCGATTATTCTTCCTTCTTCTTCTATAGATTCGAGGATGAACATGAATCTTAGTGGTTGATAATGTAATGACCTGTTAGGCTATTTTGAGAATATATCCTCTTATTTTCCCAAATATCCTTCTTGTAAATTTTAAAGGGGTATTTCGCACTATTCAACAGCTACAATTATTTAAGTTTTTGGTAAATGTAGATAACTAGTTTAATTGGGGGACTAAATTGATAACTTATTATATATTCTAAACCACTTATTATATTTAATAATATTGGTTAGCAGAGTTTAATTCTTTTCTTTTAACTTGTAAAATAAAGAAAGAAAGGGGAACCTACGACATCGATAACCAAAGAAAATGACTCGCAGTGCAGGTACAAATTCAAGCACGCTCTTGTTGCTCTCTATGTATGAATTAATAGTGGAGTAGGTGGATAGTGAGTGATAACATCAATGTATTATTGGAGTGGATGAAAAGAATTAAAAAAAATGGAAACTTCAAGGTTAACCCCAATTGTTTTCTTGTATGTATATTGGACCAATAGGAATGGATTCTTGAGTGGCTAGTGATTGCAAATGTTAACCTTAATGAGTAATCATTGTAGTGAATTGGTAAGCTTAAGAATGTTTATGGTCAAATTTTGAGTGAAGGCATTGGATGCGTTTAGCAGTGGTTACGTAATTATTGTCATTAGTTTTATTATTATTGTTAATCTGCTTTATAATATTCAAATTGTTATATATTGAGATAGATAATTAAATAGTACATGTATTGCATTATATAATACCGTAAATGTAAGGTATAAAGAGAAATTAAGGTGGAATCCTGGACTTGAAATTTAGGAAATTAGTTATAGAATTAGATAATTTTTGGGTTTTGTTAGGTCATATATTAATAGGAGTGTTCTTTACAAAATTTAATTGTAGATTTTTGTTTGGTTAGATCATGGTGCTACGGATCTTATCCAAAAGGGGAAGGATCAAGTTTCGTAATGAGTGTTCAATTATTAAGGTAAGTGAATTTCTTAAACTTTGTTAAATATATAGAATCTCGTGCTTCCTTGTGTGAGGTGTTGAGAATGATTTGGGATTATTGATTTAGTATTGATGTTGTATCAAGACTCTGTTGTTGTGAATTATGCCTTGTATTAAAATTAATCATCTCCTCATTATGGCGTAAACATGCCTATTTGCATTAATTTTGGGACAAGGGTTATGTGAACTGAGAAAGAATAAGAATTAAAGAAGAAGTATCATTTCGAGGTATGTGTTGCACGCCACAACGAATACTACATTTTGAGGGTCGTGTCGCTTGCCTCGACAGATACTATAATTCGAGTGTCGTGTAGCACGCTGCGACAGATACTTTGATTCGAGGGGCATGCCACATGCCACGATGGATACTTGAGGGTCGTGTCGCTAGCCTTGAGGAATGCATGGACTAAAAGTCCTCCGTGTGTTCTATACTGAGAGAAAACGAGCGTGTCTCACTAGGTTAGACATGCATTATTATACTTGACATTGCATTGCATTGCATTACACATCATTATGATTTATAAACTGGTGAGTGCCCTTTTCTTTTGGAACTTGTGATGGATTAGCTTGATCCTTATGTTATTGATTTATAAATATTAGTATAGTTATTGAGCTATGTGCTATATATATTATGAACTATTGGCTGGGATGATTTTATACAGTTTGTAGTTGTGGAGGTTTGGTTGGAGAGTTAGGAGTACCCTTGTTCTGTATTACTTGACTTTGTATTTGGGAGTTCGCTTGTTGGGTACTGTGTGGTTTGTACTCACCTTTTCCTTCTACATTTTTATAGGTTATGCGCTCCGATCTTTGTAATACTCTCTCTTCTCTTTTTATCCGAGGCTTTTTGTGAAGATTAGTGAGGTAGCTATTTGTCGTTTGAGCGATCCTCATCCTCCTATTTATGATTTTTGTTCTACTTTAGAAACAACGTCATTTGAGACTTGTATTTTTTCTTTCAAATCTATTGTAACACATTAGAGGCTTGTGCACGGACAACCAGGTTTTGGGGATTTTTAATTAAGCTAACTTATTATCTGTAGTTAAGCTTTTATTTTTATTATCCTTCCATACTTTATTGTTATAACTGAGTTTCAGGCTGAGTTGTCTTGATGGGATAAAACGAGTGTCATCACGTCTATTTTTGGGTTGTGGCACTTTACTTTACATTTGTGCATAGTTTATAATACAAATGACTAGTTGATTAGAGATAAATCAATATTGAGATCGACCTATGCTAGGCTTTCCTTTCACCCCTAGGATACCCCCTTAATATGGGATCAACCCATGTTAGGTGATTCTTACACCCCTGGGATACCACCCATAAATACACAACTTCACTTTATCTTTCATTTACATTTTAGATGTTTCTTTTGGTGGTTAGAACGTTTTGAGCTACAGGACTATAGACATATTAAGTGACATGTAAATAATTATGTAAGATAATACCACAAAAAAGAGTGTAGGCTTGACAATTAATGAAATGTGTAGGAGATGAAATAATAAATGAACTTTATTTAGCTAAAAAGAGAACTCTTGTATCTTAGTATCTAAAGTATATGTGCAGAGTTGACAATAACTATATATTGAAACATATCAACATGTTAAAGAGTGGAAATACAATTATTAGTCATGTCGGTGTTGTAAGTGACTCTATGTGCAAAGGAAGAACTATAGTTCATGCCAAATAATAGAAAATCAAGCCGCCTTACATACCTTGTTGTACTACCTTGCTATTACCTCAAAGTAACCTTCATTTTCTCCAAATATTTATCTACAAAAGAGTAGGCAATGAAACTAATATTATTAGATAATACATACATTTTAGCTGTCCAATCTCAGCAAAAAATGATACTCGGGTAGCATGTCCATAATTATCAACACAAGAGTGTTCTTTCAACTTATCCTTCTGTAATCACATTTTCCTAATACACACCTTTGCATATCCAAGTTGGTTTATTGCCATAAAATGCTTACAACAGTTCACAAACTACAACACATAACAACTCTGCACAACACACAATTAGGTAGCATAACATTACACCCTTTCCCTATATTTCGACGTAAACAATTCAGACCTCTTCCAACTTCAACCAAACTATTCTTAATACATTTATACACCAGAATAGTCCAAAAGTATATGGAGGATGTGAGACCATAGTCCCCAGTCAATCAACCCACAAGTTTCTGCTAACAACATATTTAAGATAACACAATAAAGCTCATTTTTAAGGAAAACAAAAATAGTATAGTAGCCTCAGTTCATCATTTTCGACCTAAACCTTGTTAAGAACTCCAATATTCCTTCATAATCAAACCAAAAAAGAATATAGAAGTCTCTTAATACATAAGGAAATTGAGCAGCAACTTTGGAAACACGTGCTGTCCAATATTTGTACAGAAGCACAACTAGCATACTTCTCTTGTTTTCATGGAAATATTATACTAAATACATAAGTATTTTTTCTTGCCTTAACCTTTAAGGATGAGGGCTTTTCAAAGAAACCTAAAGGTATGTTATGGATACTTTGTAAAGTGAAGAGAGAACAAGGAGAGAAACCTAGGAAAATTTTATTTTTTTCAAATGTTGAATCACTTGAAAGGGATGATGCTAATCCCTTTTAAATGGTCCCATCTTGGCCGAATTTCTATTATATTGTATGCTGTATTAAATCAAGTAGGTGATACACCTACTTAGCTCTTTCACTTGGGCTTTAATGAGTTTCAATTTGGTGGGACTTGGCTGCCCATTGTTTCTTTTTTCCTTTCACTTGGTTTGGACCAATATTGTCAAGTGTGTGGTAAATGTACTTTGTCCCTTTGTCTCTTCATTTGGGCTGCTAATCTTTCCCCTTTATAATGCTAAATCATGGGCTACAATTACATCCTTAGCTTGGGTATTATTCATCATTGGACATGGAGAGATTGGTGTTGGGCCTCGTCTTCGTCTGCTTTTCTTTTTACTTAATTTTTGGTCCTCAAGTGAGTTCACACATATATGAATTAATCTTCCTCATCTATCTAGCCCATTTAAGCTAAGTACATAGGTGACTCACCTGCTAGCATTTTAAAGTCCCTCAAGAACCTCACTTCTTTTACTTCGTTTAAGGTCGTGATCTCCTTAATTTAACTTAAAACTTATGTGCACTTGATCATCTTAAGTCTTAGATGTTCATATAGCCCTCTAATTTAAAGTTTAAGAACTTTTAATAATTGGTGATCAGTTGACCAAGCCATATCATATCCCATATATATAGAACTAGTACACATAAGATATGGGCTATTACAATATAGTAGACCATGAAATGACTTGAAATCAATATTTAATTGGAGTTCATAGAAATCAAAATTATTAATAATAATCTTTATTGTAGAAGATAAAAATGAAACATCTTTCATCCTAAAGGTAAACAAAAAAAAGCTACTATAACATTAAACTAATCTTGCGAAGAAAGAGTTTTTGGGCATGTCTTTTTATTGTGGCCTTCTTGATTACAATTGTTTCATGTGACTTTGGCCCTCTTCAATTTAACTTCAATGAAGAATTTACACTGTTCATAAGCTGGTTTGCTTGGAGGTCTTTTATAATCAGGTGGCAATAGAGCTGGTTCCATAACATAATTTGGCATATCCCACATTCTCTCACAAGGATAAGGCTCAACAAGATTTGCATATGCGTCCTGGTATTTTCTATTGCTCTAGCATGGAGAGAAATAATCTTTGCTATGTACGTTTGTATATCTAAGAATGGTCATGACATGTCCAAAGGAGATCTCATCAAGTTAAAATCTACCACAATTACAATTCCTATTTTTACAATTCCTATTTCGAGTACACACGATTTACCTCTTAGGCCCATCTGTCATAGTGTGGAAGAATCGTGTTGAAGGCAACACCTGTAAATAATTAAATATTAATACATAATTATTAATTTTTTCTTATAATTACATAAACCTTTTTAATTCCAAAATCATATCATACCTTCATTCTGCTGGATAACTCACTATTTTCTTCAAGCTTGATATTGTATTTTTTTTGTCAAATTAGTTGTCGTCCTTTCATCTTCATTACTCCATTTTGCAATCCATGTTTGAATTATGATTCTCATGAAATCAAGCAATGAGACTATTGGGAGTTTTCTTGCTAAGCGGTTGATGTTGTTAATGGACTCCACTATGTTTGAAGTCATTGTACCGGTTCGTTTAATAGTTAAATAAGTTCTTGACCACTGATGATATCCAACTCCAAACAAATAATGCCATATTTTTGTATCAATAGCGTCTACCTTACACATTGATGACTCAAACTCCTAGAGGGTGTATGCCTTTGCCACTGCAAAATAACTTCTGGAGATCATCCAAATTTTTGTGAAACTTTTTCACAATATTGGACCTGTCACGACCTAAGCCTAGCGCATAGACGTGACATGGCGAATCAGGAACCCGAAGGAACTCCAAACAAGCCTCTTATCTTTTCATTACACATCATTGATCGTGAAAGCATTTAAATGACATATAAAAGTAGAAATAGGGCAATGGGACTAAGGGGAAAGCTTGCATAACATCATAATCAAGAGAGAAAAAAGTCAAAGCTCATATATAGATACATAGCATGTCCAACAACACCTCTGGTACATAGATAGAGCGCGGGCCAAGACAAAGCAACCAGGCTCACCCCCATAGATAAAGTAAACAATAAAGAAGAATATCTCAATACATAGTAAGAGAAACGTAGACTAAGGTCCCCGAAGTGGAGGACTCACTAACTAGCTTGAGTAGTACCGAACTAGCCACATGGAGGAGGAGGATGATGAACTTGTACACTGGTTCCTACATGGTGATATCATGCAGGCAAGGGTATGCATTAGTAAGTTTGAATGTACTAAATATGTAGGATGCAATGCAACAAGTGATAAGTGACATAATTGATATGCATAATTTAAGCAATTAACTAACATATAACAAGATGTCATGCATGTGTGATGCTTGTAGAAACGGCATGCTTCATGTATCGTAATACAAGTGTGAAAATAGACCATACTACGTTTGATTGTTGCACCCTACCACCCATGGTGATTGAGGTACAAACCTCTCAATAGATTACCAAGGTACAATCACCTTGATGGGTTAGAGGATGGTCACACCCTACCTCCCGTGGTGCCAAGGTACAAACCCCTTAATAGGTTAGAGGATGGTGACGCCCTACCTCCCATGGTGATTGATGCATACCCCTCAATTGGCTACGGTCAATTCAACAACTATATAGAGAAATACCATATGCATACTTTCCTTCTATCATCTGCATAACATCTTATGCATACTCTTCTTTCATCATCATAACATCATTCACAATATAAGACATGCATTGAGCCTTCAATTCCTCAAGAAACTGTAATCGGACATGTTAGCAAACACTTGGTGGGTGTGTAGTGCTAATGTAAAATCATGCAATTCAAGAGTGAAATTAGGCAAAAATCCATTGTAAAAGCATCAACCATCACCTTGCAACACCCTCAAGCAATATACATCAAAACCCCTTCTCAAATCTTACAATAGATCCAAGTTTTTTTGCTCAAAACATAGAAAAATTTTCACAAATTCATATAACTTTAACATAGTTCATAGAAAAGTTCATACTAGTACACCCATTTATAAAATCAACCTTAAATAATGCAAATAGAGTAAAAAGGAGGTTAGGTCAACATGGGTGAAAGGACCCAATGATTGAAACTCACATACCTTAGCTTTGGAGAAACTCTTGATGAAGATTGAAAATAGAGACTTGAAGCTCGACGGAAATCCATAGTTCCGGATGAGGGTTTGAGACTTGAATTTAGGAGTAAAAAATTTGGCTAAGTGTTTGAGTGGGTATTGGGGAGTTTAGGATTATATGAGGGTGAAAAATAGTTAAGTATGAGTATTTTTACATTTGGGGACACTTAGGCTTTCAAAGTCTTCGACCGCAAGGAAAATAATTGGACAAAAAAATATACATGTCCGCATCACGGATAGGATGCGAAAATGAATTCCCTTCATCTGCGCGCCCTTGGCGCATCTGGTTAGGGGCGGAAATGCTCTCTGGAAATCGCCGCTTGGAAAATCGAATTGCTAATCGTTTGCTATAAAATTGGGGTTAGACCCTTTTCCCCCTAAGTTTGACCCCTTGAACTTATCAAATCATACGTGAACATATGCAATGACATGGGGCTAAACTTAAGACTTGAGAGCAAATGAAGGATTTAGTATATCTTAGGCTTGATGAAAGTGGAAAAGGCAAGGATATTGCTTTTGCATGTCCGCTTTGGCCTCCCAAGTAGCACCCTCAACTTGTTGATTCCTCCAAAGGAATTTAACGGAAGCCACCTCTTTGTTTCTCAACCTCTTCACTTGCCTATCCAAAATCTGAATCAAAACCTCTTCATATGTCAAATTATCCTCAACAACACCCATAACATCATGAGGCACAATGGCATTTAGAGCATCTACATATTTCCTCAACATGGACACATGGACCACTAGATGAACCAATTCCATCTCACTAGGCAACCTCAACTCATAAGCCACCTTGCCAACTCTCCTCATGACCACATAAAGACCAACATATCTTGGCCTGAACTTGCCCTTCTCACCAAAACGGACCACATCCTTCATGGGTAAACCCTTAGGTAGATCTAATCACCAACTTTGAATTCAAGGTCCCTTCTTCTCACATCGGCATAGGACTTTTGACGACTTTGGGCCATCCTCAATCTTTCCCTAATCATCCTTACCTTCTCAAGAGCCTCCATAATCAGATCTGGTCCTAACAAAGCTTTCTCACCAACCGCAAATCATCCGACTGGTGATCTTCAACATCTCCCTCAGAGAGCCTCAAAAGGAGCCATACTGATGCTAGAATGATAGCTATTGTTGTAGGCAAACTCAATCATTGGAATATGATCATCCCAAATACTTTTAAGCTCCAACACACGTGTTCTCAGCATATCCTCAAGGGCTTGGATGGTTCTCTTGGTTTGGACATCCATTTGAGGGTGGAAAGCTATAGAAAGCTTAACTCTAATACCAAGACCACTTTGGAAAGATCTCCAAAAATATGAATTAAATTGAGCCCCACGATCCGATATGATGGATAAAGCAACCCCATGAAACCTTACCAAGTCATGAATGTATAACCTTGCATACTCTTCAGTACTATATGTGGTCTTGACCGATAGAAAGTGAGCTGATTTTGTCATCCAATCAACCATCACCCAAATGGAATCAAAACCTTTTCTAGTCTTAGGCAACCCAACCACAAAATCCATATTAATCACTTCCCACTTCCAAGTAGCTATCTCTGTCTTGGGTTAAGCCTCCTGACCTTTGATGTTTGGTTTTTACTTGTTGGCAATTATGACAACTGGAAATGAATTTCGCAATGTCCCTCTTCATGCCTCCCCACCAATACACATCCCTCAAGTCTCTATACATTTTGGTGAAACCAAGATGAATAGAATAAGAAGAGTTATGGGCCTCATCAATGATCTTTTCTATCTAACCACCAATACATGGTACACACAACCTACCTTGGTACCTAAGGGCACCATCTTCCCCTTGGGAGAAAACCTCCACCTTGCCCTCTTTTACCGAGGCCTTCATTTCTAACAAGGAGGGATAAAGATCTTGTTTTGCCATCACCTCATCAACCAAAGAAGACTTAGAACCATCAACAACAACCGCACAACTATTACCATCCTCTTCCAACCTAACTCCTAATCTAGCCAACCGATGTACCTTCCTAGCCATCTCCTTCTCACTACCATAAACATGAGCTAAGCTAACCATGGACACCCTACTCAAAGCATCCGCCACCATATTTGCCTTACCCGGATGATAGTGCACACTCATATCATAGTCCTTCAGAAGCTCTAACCATCTCCTTTGTCTCAAGTTGAAATCTTTTTGAGTGAAGACATATTGGAGGCTCTTATGGTCGTTGAACATATCAACATGCACCTCATACAAGTAGTGACACCAAATCTTTAATGCAAACACAACGCCGGCTAACTCTAGATCATGGGTAGGGTAATTCCTTTCATATACCTTGAATTGTTTAGAAGCATAAGCTATGACCTACCATTTTGCATCAACACACTTCCCAAACCAACTCGGGAAGCATCACAATACACCACAAATCCCTCAAGCCCATCCAGTAGTGATAATATAGGAGTAGACACAAGCTTGTCTTTCAATGTTAAGAAACTCCTTTCACATTCATTGGACCACACAAACTTAGCCTTCTTTTGAGTCAATTTTGTCATGAGGGAAGCAATAAAAGAGAACTCATTCACAAACCTCCGATAGTAACCCGCTAGGCCTAAGAAGCTCCTAATATCCAACGGGGTCAATGGTCTAGGCCAATTTCTAATCACATCGATCTTCTTTGGATCCACCTTAATACCATCCCCCAACACCACATGTCCTAGGAAGGCAACCTCCCTCAACAAAAATTCACACATTTCATATTTAGCATACAATTTCTCCTCCCTCAATCTTTGCAACACAATTTTCAAATGGCCCATATGCTCCTCCCTACTATGCGAATAGATCAAAATATCATTAATGAAACCACAACAAAGGAATCAAGGTGGGGCTTGAAGACCCTATTCATAAAGTCCATGAAGATAGACGGTGCATTGGTCAACCCAAAAGACATCACAACAAACTCATAATGCCCATACCTAGTCCGAAAGACCGTCTTGGGAATATCACACTCCCTCACTTTCATTTTATGACACCCGGACCAAAGATCAATCTCAGAAAAATGGCCAGCCCCTTGCAATTGGTCAAACAAATTATCAGTTCTCGGAAGAGGTTACCTATTCTTGATGGTGACCTTATTGAGTTGCCGGTAGTCAATCCACATCCTAAGGTACGCATCCTTCTTTTTCACAAACAACACCGGGGCACCCCAAGATGATTGGTGCCTAATAAATCTCTTCTCCAACAAGTCTCTCAATTGTTCCCTCAATTCCTTCAACTCTACTGGGGCCATACGGTAAGGCGGAATAGAAATGGGTTGAGTATCGGGGAGGTGGTCTATGCCAAAGTCTATTTCACTTTCAGGAGGAATACTGGGAATGTCATTTGGGAAGACATCAAGAAACTTATTTACAACCGGAATCGACTATATGGGAAGGACCTTAGACTCCACAACCTTAACCCTCACAAGATGGTAAAGACACCCCTTAGAGGTCAACTTACGGGCTTTAATGCAAGAGATGAACCTACCCTTGACCACGACATCTTGACTTTTCCGCTCCTATTCACTATCTCTATGCGGTAAAAACGGAATTAAGAAAAACTCTTGTTTATTACCAATGAATAATAATGAAAGTACTTATTTTTTTCAAAAACGAAATATCCAATTGATAAAAATGAAAGAAAGATGACACGACCTTTTATGACTATTGAGCATAAGGTGGTTTTTTCCTATCCTTATTCCTTATGAATCGGACAATACTATGCTATTCCCAATATTTGTATTAGGACTCTTTACTTTGTTTGAACCCAGATGAAGTTCTGAGCATCTATCAGAGAAAAAAGAACGAACGGATCTTGTACGATTCCCAAGAAATTCTTCGATTTCTTCCAGAAACAGATGATTAATCATCTGCTTCTCACGTTCCGTGAATAGCTGGGACATTGAGGAATATCCAGAAAGGCATTTCGGGAATCGGCCTGATTCTATCTCTTTTCGTTTCGTTTGAAGAAAGGAAGGATCCCAAAGAATCGATCTTTCTTTTCGTTGTTAATTTTTCTTTTTATATTCTATACAAAATCCTATAACTTAATTAATAAGTCTAAGTAGCAGAAGTCGGTTTCTAGGGATGTTTTATCAATTTCTTTGCATTTGTATCTGTTGAAAATTCCAATTCAAATTAATTTAAGTAGAAAATTCTCTTTCTTCATTTGTAAATTGGAAATTGGAAACTGACCCTATGGGTTCTACAATCAATATTAGCATAGTAGACTTGCAACCAATCCATCCCAAGAATGATATCGAAATCAACCATGTCTAACTCAACAAGATCACAAGGCAACAGTTTATGCATGATGTAAATAGGACTAATTCTATAAACTTTTCTTGCAATAATAGATGCACCAATAGGATTAGACACTTCATATGACTTATACAATAACTCGGGGTTAATAAGGAACTTTTTGGCAACAAATCGAGTGACAAAAAAAGAGCAGCACCTGGATTAATCAATGCATATACATCAAAGTCAAAGATTTTCAAAAGATCGGTAACAACGTCGAGCATCTCATCAACCCCTTGACTGCCATGCAAAGCATAAAACCAATTATGCCTTGGGGCACCATCTTTACGACCACCTATCCCCAAGAGGACAACATAAGCACCTTGTGGATACACCTCCTTACCTTTGTTGCGATACCGAGGGCATTCGAACTTTTTTGACCCATCTCCCCACAACTAAAACAAGCATTAGTGTCCGTCAAACATGGTCCACTATGACCCTTACCACACTTTGGACACCTAACAATAGGAGCCACACCAACAATATCTTGAAGCCTTGGGAAATCATTAGCAAAGCCCACCTTAGAAGCATGAGAAGACCCCTGGCCATGGTGGGACCGGCCACCCCTTTAGAACTTACCCTCAAAAAGGGCCCTCTTGGCCCCATGACTCCTCCTCTTCCTCAATTTTTCTCCTCCTCCATTTGCTTGGCATAGGTCATCAACTGAGACAAGTCCATGTCACTAATTAGCATGGCGGACATGCATTCTTCATTCACCAAATCGGAGACCCCCATCACAAACTTATTCATCCTAGATCTAGGATCGACCACCAAATGGGGAGCATACTTTGAAAGTTGATTGAACTTGAGGGCATACTCCCTCACACTCATGGAACTTTGCTTCAAATTGATAAAATCCACCAATTTAGCCTCCTAAAGCTCAAGAGGGAAGAACCAATTAAGGAATTATTTTGAACTCCTCCCAAAGCACCAGATTACCATTTCTCTTCTCCCATTTCCATTGGTTATACCATATTTGGGCTACCCCTTTGTGTTGGTATGCCGCCAACTCCGCCTTTTCATTCAACACAACACTCATGATACTCAAAATCTTGTAGGCCTCATCAATGAACTTTTGTGGATCTTTATCTACATTTGACCCCTAGAACACCAGAGGATTCATCCTCATTAAGTCCCTTAACCTAGCTCCCGAGGTAGTAGCGTGAGGGGCTTGGGCCCCTTGGTTGACTTGATTGGCCACAGCTTGAGCAAGCATAGTGAGAGTATCCAGGAGCTCACCATTGTTAGGTTGCTCCTCGGGATTTTTGGCCCTTCTTCTTCGAGTGTTAGGCATGATCTAGCATAACAAAGAACAATTGTTAGGGGGGAAATACTTGCTAAAACTCTATAGCACGACTTAGAACATGAAGAAGGGAAATAATTCCTAAAACGTCTCATACCCTCCTACTCATAGTTGTGGTGCATAACACAACCATGAATAAGACTCTAATCGACGCGGTGTATTGGACCCTGAGGATCTAACAATCTAGTGCTCTGATGTAAAGTTTGTCATGACCCAAGCCTAGGGCCTAGATGTGACATGGTGAATGAGGAAGCCAAAGGAACCCCAAACAAGCCTCTTATCTTATCATTATACATCATTGGTCGCGGAAGCATTTAAATGACATACGAAAGTAGAAGTACGGCAATGGGACTAAGGGAAAAGCTTGCATAACATCATAATCAAGAGAAAAAAGAGTGAAAGATCAAATCATACATACATAGCATGTCCAACAATTCCTCTACTACATAGATAGAGCGTGGGCCATGACAAAGCAATCGGGATCACCCTCATAGCTAAAGTAAACAATAAAGAAGAATGTCTCAATACATAATAAGAGAAACCTAGACTAAGGTCCCTGAAGTGAGGACTCACCAACTAGCTTAAGTAGTACCTAACTACCTACCTGGAGGAGGAGGATGATCAGCTTGATCACCTGTTCCTACATGGTGATAGGCAAGATCATGCGTTAGTATGTTTGAATGTGCTAAGTATGCAGGATGCAATTCAACAAGAGATAAGTGACATAATCGATATGCATAATTTAAGCAATTAACTAACACATAACAAGATGACATGCATGTTTGATGCTTGTAGAAAAGGCATCATTCATATATTATACTACAAGTGTGGAAATGGACCATACTATGGTGGAATGTTACACCCTACCACCCATAGTGATTGAGGTACAAAACCCGCGAAAGGTTACCAAGGTATAAACCCCTTGATGGGTTGGAGTATGGTCACATCCTACTTCCTTTGGTACCAAGGTACAAACCCCTTGATAGGTTAGAGATGAGGCATATCTCTCAATTGGCTATGGTCAATTCCACACTATATAGAGAAATACCATGTGCATACATTCCTTCTATCATCATGATGACATCATATAAATACTCTTCTTTCATCATCATAACATCATACATAACATAAGACATGCATTGAGCCTTCAATTCCTTAAGAAACCATAACCAGATATTTTATCAAACACTTGGCGCGTGTGTAGTACTAATGTAAAACCATGCAATTCAAGAGTGAAATCATGCAAGAAAATCTATTATAAAACCATCAATCAACACCTTGCAACATCCTCAAGCAGTATACATCAAAATCCCTTCTTAAATCTTACAATAGATCTAAGAATTTTAGCTCAAAACATAGCAAAATAGTCACAAATTCATATATCTTTAACATAGTTCATAGACAAGTTCATACTAGTAAACCCATTTGTAAAATCAACCTTCAATCATGTAAATAAAGTAAAAGGAGGTTAGAGCACCATAGGTGTAAGGACCAAATAGTTGAAACCCACATACCTCAGCTTTGGAGAAACTCTTGATGAAGATTGAAAATGGAGACTTGAAGCTTGAAAGAAATCCTTAGTTCCGAATGAGGGTTTGAGACTTGAAGTTAGGAGTGAAAATTTGTCTAAGTATTTGAGTGAGTATTGTGGAATGTTTAGGATGATATGAGGGTGTAATGGTTAAGTATGTGTTTTTTTACGTTTGGGGGCACTTAGGCCGAAGACTTCAAAGTGTTGGACTGCAAGGAAAATAACTGGATTGACAAATATACATATCCTCGTCGTGGACAGGAAGTGAAAATGAATTCCCTTCAGCTGCGCACCCTTGGTGTGTCGCGCCAGGGGCGCGAAAAGCTCTCTGGAAATCGCTACTTGGAAAATTAAAATTGCTAATTGTTTGCTCTAAAATTAGGGTTAGACTCTTTTCCCCCTAATTTTGACCCTCTGAACAAGAATATTAAGTCGGATTTTCGATATCACACACGAATTTTGATTTATATAGAAATTACAATTCCAGGCACTTCCGAAGCACATTTTCGGGCACTTTTTATGGTCGTTTTAGGACCACAGGTGCCAGATACATGCATGATGATCTACATAAGAATATATCCTTGTTGTACTTTTGAATATGCTTTCATTTTGATCAGATACAAAACACATGTCTTGCCTTTTCCAAATGCCTCCCTAAACTTATGAAAAAAATCAAGTCCACAAGACATCATTCTCAGAGTCCACAATAGAATGCACAAATAATAATATGTGATCTGTTCCTGGATCAAAATTATTAAGATCTAACACATATTGTCAGAACAATAGTATTTGTCAAAATTCTTATAATTTAAAGTTGTGATCTATACCCCTCGGATCTAATGTGCTTGCAATCAACATTGTTCTACGATAGGTATATTTCAATGCTACCTCATCTATAAAGACTATCAGCCTACATTACTCCCACGTTCTGATTTGTCACAACCCAAGTCTAGGGCCTCGACGTGACACGACGTAAGGGGAACCGGAAGGGACCCCAAGCAAGCCTCTTAGCATATCATTACACATCCTTGGTCGCGAAAGTAATAAAAAAGCAACATAAAAGTAGAAATAGGAATCGGG
>JAPFFP010011361.1:0-17154 GCA_026153255.1 Solanum medicagineum
TCTGGGGGAATTTGACTACTTTCGGGTTCATCAGGAGTTGGACGGGTTGGAGATGTCTATGACAGAGACTCATCTTGAGCCTCATTTCGTTGTCTCACCTGACTGTGTATACTAACCAACACCTCTACTCCCTTCACTTTACCTTTGCTCTTCTTGGTTTCTGGCATACTTGTTGTACAAGACAATTTAGGAGTTAGACACAATCCACCTATTACACTTAGCTCTATGGCATGATCTAAAGAACGAAAGAAAGAAACTCCTCCTAAATTCCAGGTAGCCTCCTGCTTATAAATGTGGTGCACAACACATTGATAAACAAGACTCTTACATAGACACGGCTTTGTAGACTCCCTAGGATGACCCGCTCTGATACCACTTCTGTCACACCCAAAGTCCCATTAGGGCGGACTGGCACCCGTTGCTGATAAGAATCGGGAGAACCAACCTGCATCTATGCACTTTCTATACATATTATAAGGGATTTGTATATTTGACATGCCTTTAAGAAAAAATAAACAGTGATAACATGTTAAAAGGAAATGCATATGGCTAGGCCGTTGGGGTAACATTGTCTAATGTACAAGACATGACCACAATTTAATTTACATAGTCTATGAAGCCTCTAGGTAAGGAAAAGTATCTGATAAAGGTTGAGACAAGCCCCTCCTCAGCTAACTATACAACACAATCTATAAGCTCTAGACACAAAATACTCCGAAGCAACCTGGAGCTTGGTAACAGCAGCTAGATATCTTGTACCCCTACTGGGGAGATCTACTGACACCTGTACCTGCAGCATGAAATGCAGGTCCCCTATAAGGGATGTCAGTATGAGATAGTGTACTGAATATGTAAGGTAGGAAATATTGTATATGAAGTAAAAACTCAAATGAAACTTTGCACTGGCGTAGGATAAGAGACCACCCTTAGTTATATTATGGGATCATGTACTTCATGTTTTTTTTTATTACTTTACCTTTACTATATAATCTGTGCGCAACAAGTAATACAAATGACCAGCTGATAAGTGGTAAATCTATATCAGGATCGGACCTTGCTAGGGTTTTTCATTCACCCCTTGGGCTACCCCCGCGATAGTATCGACCCTGGCTAGGTGGTTCTTCCACCCCTCGGGTTACAACCTATCAACAAGCACTACACTTTACTTTTCAATTTCCTTTGAGATGATTCTTTTGGTGGTCACAATATTGGAGCTGTAGGACTATAGATGTAGCATGTGATATATAAATAATCATACAAGAGAAGATGACAATGAAAAGAGTACGTTAAAGAAATAATGAAATGCGCATAAGATGAAACAACTCGTGAACTTTATTTAGGAACAAGACCTATGTAACTTAGTATCCACGTATGTATGCAGATTTGAAGGTGACCATGTATGGGAGCAGATGAACATGTGAAAGAGTGGAGACACAGTTAATAGTTGTGTCGAAGTTGGTAAATGCCTTTATGTGCCAAGGAGGGATCTATGTTTCATGCCAAAATAATATGAAATCAAGTAGCCTTACCTACCTCGTTGTACGACCTCGCTATTACCTCGAGATAACCTTCCCTTCCTCCAAATATTTATCTACAACATAGTAGGTAATAAAACTAGCATTAGCAGCTAATAGATACATCTTGGCAGCCCAATCTCAAAAAAAAAAAACATACGCACAGCAAGCATATAATTATAAACCTGAGCGTATTCTTTCAACCTTTCCACCCCTGATCATATTTTCAAATACACATTCTCATACACATAACATGTGCAGCCTATTTTAGTGCCAGAACACTCTTACAACAGGCCGCAAAGCACAACACATAACAATTCTACACAACATACAAATAGGCGGCATAACATTACGCCCCTTCGCCACATTTTGACGTCAACAATCCCGAACCTGTTTCAACTTTACCCAAACTTTCCTCAACCCATCTGTACATAGAAACAGCCCTTAAATAGTCCTATAATAGTACCAAAGCAGTCATTAAGGACATGAGCCAATAGCCTTCCATTTATCAGCCCACAAGTTCGTACTAAGAGTACAATTCCAATATACTATAAGAACTCAGTTTCGCGGACTGTAAAAGTGGTGTAGCAGCTTAGTTACATTACTAACAAACTATAAATTTTTAAAAAAATATGTCTTACTTCATAATTCAATCAACAAAGAAGAGAAAATCCTCTTGAATAACAAGAAAAGTTCAACAATCTTTAGGACACATGCTGTCCAAATTTTTCAGCATATACCTAACCAACATAGTTTCTTGTTTTTCATGAAAAAACCTTACTAAACACAAAATAGTAATCACTTACATTTACATTTAAGGTTGAGGTCTTCCTTAACAACCCTAAAAGCTTTTTTTGGCTCCTTTACAAAGCCAAGAAAGAAGAACAAAGAAGCTTTGTGAAAGTTAAAATGTTTCAAGTCTAAGAATGAATTAAATTTGCTACTTGTAACCCCTTTTAAAGGATTACTTTGGCCGAATTTATTTTACCTATAAGACATATTTTATCAAGTTTATAAGGTACCATTTTACCCCTTTCACTTGGGCCTTATTGGGTTGCAAAGTAATGGGCCTTGGCTGCCCATTTTCCCCCTTTCTCTTAGTTATTTTTGCCCTAAATTATTAAAGAAATTGTGATGTATTTTGGGCTCTTTTAATACCCTTATTGGGCTACAAATATAGTCCATTTATGATGCTAAAACATGGGCGAAAAGTTACACCCTTAACACGGACTTTATTCATAATCGGACTTGAACAAATTCGACATCGGTCCTCGTCTCCTTTAGCTAGCAATTTAAGCTAAGAAAATAGGTGACTCACCTACTAGCTTCCTAAGTCCTACAAGCACCTAAATTCTCTCACTTTGTTTAGGGTCATGATCTCCTGAATTTGACATAAAACTTATTTACACTTGACCCTCTTCAGCGTTAGACATACATATCGCCCTCTAATTTGAGATTCAAGCACTTTTAAAAATGGTCTCTAATTTGACCAAACCATATCATCTTTCATTTGCATTGTACTAGTATTGTAAGACATGGGGTATTACACTATTATGTGGAGTTTGGTATTCTTAAGGGTTGAGAACACACCTTTAGCCTTAATTGTTTAGTCGTTTGCTATATAGATGGTTCGTTTGGATATTTCTCGTCCTTAGAGTATTTTGGCCTTTTTTAAGGCTAGTCTTTTTTGTTTGATTAGATATGTGATCATCAGTTTGAGGACCCGAGGTTGTGCATGATTCATGAAAAGTGTTGAGAGGTGAAGCCAAGGTGGATATTATTGATTATGACGGTGTCTTGAGGAGAAATGGTAGAGTTTGTATGCCTAAAGTTGGGGAGTGGGTGGAATTGATATTGGAAGAAACCCATTGCGCTAGATTTTCCATCCACCTATGTCTAGCTAAGATGTACCTGGATTTGAAACAGTATTATTGGTGGTTTGCATGAAACACCCCTCATGTGCTTCGGAATACCCTATAATTATATTTTTCTAATATCTCAAAAATCGTGCGTGATTTTGAAAATTCGATTTCATATTCTTATTTAGGGAGCAAAATTGAGTGGGAACAGTGTACACCTCTGATTTTAGAAGACCCATAGTGAATAATAATTTTTGCAACAGGTCGAATTCCAGTGGTCTTGCGCACCCAGGGCGCAACGCGCCTGGGGCACGCCATTGTGTAATTTGGGGTAGGCGCTTGGTCCGCGTCGCGCCAGGGGCGTGGACCAGTGTATTTTGTGTCCTCTTTTTCCAGCTTAGTACAAGGACATTAGACTAATAACCCAATGCCCATTTAAACATGGATATCTCTATAATTGGGCATTTTTTCACCTTTAAACTCTCAAGAACCACTCTCTAAACCCTCCCAATATGCTATCAAACCCTCCATCAATCTTAATAACTTCAAGAACAAGATTTGGATTTTAAGAACCCATATCAAGCTTCAAGCCTTCCCCTATGCAATTTAATGAAATTCCAAGCTTAGTATGTGGGTCTTCATCCATGGTACTTTCACCGATGGGGCCCAACACTCTTCTTTTTAATAAGTTTCATGATTTCAAGGTTTGATTCTTCATGTTTATTTCCTATTATGCATTATAAATAAGAATTATTTTGGGTTCTTATCAAGTATTGATTGATTATGCATGAATATCTATTTTAAGCTTATTCCATGAGTTGACCTATATCTATTGAAGTTATGCATGATGTGAACTATGAAAGCTATGAATTATTGTGAATTTTGAGATGGATTTCATGTTACCCAAAATGAGGATTTTACTACAATATTTGTAGATTGATTTGAATGACTTTATGAATTGACTTTACTCCTTCTTGTTTTATATGCTTGAATTGCATGACTTGAAACATGTATCCATATACCCACCATGTGTTTGATTAAATTACATGACAAGGATTTTCAAGTTAAAGGTGAGTTATTGTATGATTTACAATTCAAGTGATTTCAAGGTAATTATGGGCTCCCATGCATGTATTTAATTCATGAAAAGTACCTGTGATTGTACAAGTGACAAGTTGAACCCTATTTCAAGATTCTACCCTCTTGTGAGCCATTCATGTCAAGTTGAGGGGTCAAACATGTTTACTATTTTACCCTCATGTTCAAGTTAAGCTCACTAGTAGGGTCAAGCATGTTATAAGTTTCTACTCTCATGTGAATTGCAATACCTACTAGAAGGGGTCAAGTTCATATTTTGTTTTCTACTCTCTAGTATATGGTATATGCCCATGTAGGGGTCAAGTATGTGAATAAGCTACTCATGCCATGTTATCATGTCTTTTACAAGTTATACATGTTATGATTAAAGTTATGATTATTTTAAGTATTCTGTGGGATTAGACTTAGCACTGGTTGAGGCTTAAGGTGGGGGCTCGACTTAAGGGGTCCTTATATAAAGTCTTTAGTCTCTAAATAATATGCCACCATAAGATTATTTTTCCCTTAAAAGGCTTACTAGTGGATCCATCTAGGATAAGTTTTTATGTTTGGTTTACCATGGCAAGTAGGCTACACCTCACTGAGGGGGTGTCATCCCTTACATTCTAAGTAGTAGCTCACTTGGTCTTATATGTTGGGTCAGGTCTCCTCTCACATACATATATTATCATGTGCAAGTTGAATGTTTTACATGCATGTTTTATTACAAGCATTGATCATACATGTCATATTGAGATTATATCCATTGATTATGATTATGCATCTTGATTATTATGCTTATGCTTTTTGTTGCATTACACTCCGCATACTTAGTACATTCCAAGTACTAACACAAACTCTATGACTACATGATATTACCATGTAGGGACCAGAGCTCCTATCGACCATCCTCCTCCACGTAGCTAGTTCAGTTCTTGAAGAGAGTTAGTTGGTGAGTCCTCAGCTCCAAGGACAATATCTATTTTCATTCATGCTATGTTGAGACTTGTTCTTTATATTGGATGCTTCTTATCATCAGGGTGATCCCAGAAACTGTCCTGGCCCCCGCTTCAATCCCTAGTAGAGGTGTTGTTGGATACTATGATTGTATATGCTTATGAGCTTGACTTTTCCTATGTTTTTATGATTATTAAAGAATTCCCTTAGTCCCCCTTCCCTTTTTATAATTGACTCTTGTTATTGTCTTATTTTGCTTTTGCAACCAAGGATATGTACATGATATGCTAAAAGGCTCGTTTGGGTGATCTTCGAACTTCCCATTCCCCGTGTCACCTTTAGGCCCTAGGCTTGGGTCATGACATGGCATAAAAAGGGAAATAGTTGAGTTAGTGTCCAAGTGTTTAAATTACCAACAAGTCAAGTATGAGCATCAAAAGCCCAGTGGAATGATGTAAAAGATGCTCATTCCTGAGTAGAAGTGGGGGAAAGTGACCGTGGATTTTGTTATTGGTTTTCCCATGGCCTTGGGAGAGGTTGACTTAGTTTGGGTGGTCCTTGATCGTTTGACAAAATTAACTTACTTAATATCGATAAAGACTAGTTACAGTGCAGAATAGTTGGCTAGATTGTATAGTCAGATTGCATGGGGTGCTAGTGTTTATAGTATCAGATAGAGAGTTTATGTTTGCTTCTCACTTTTAGCAGGCTCTACAATGTGCTTTTGGTTCTAGAGTGGATTTAGTTCGGATTTTTACCCTCGGACTGATGGTTAGTACAAGCACATCATCTAGGTGTTGGAGAACTTGCTTAGGGCCTGTGTTATTGATTTTGGAGTGATGTCACCAAAGTTATACCTCCTTTTTAGAGGACAAAGCGGCCGTTGTTAAGATATATAACCTAACCCATAGGGAATGCATAGAATAAAGAGAATTCACTAATATATAGTCCAAATAACTAACCAACTTAATTCCCCAAAGATAGGGGTTTGCAGTAATCAATGAGAAAATAAAACTAACTATCACAAGAGAGAAGTCAATAATGGAGAGTAATTCGGGTATTGTGTTCTCCATGATTCCCCAACTCAGTATCACCACATAACCTAATTCTTTTCTAGTGTATAGCATCTTGGATGGTAATTTATGTTCACTAAGACCTTTGGTCAAAGGTGAGAGGTGAATTTCACTATGTGACTTGGCCCATCTCCATAGTATGCATTAGTAACCATTAACTATTAGTACTACTGCAACCTGCCCTTAGCCTAGTTTGGTTGATTAGACAAGAACACATCAATCGAATCCTATTAATTAATGTCTTTTCCTATTCATTACTACCTTGGTCTTGTTTGTAATACTAGGCAGGTTCTAATGTTGGCCACCCCTAGAGAACATGTAAAATAAAGAGAATTAATTTTCACATGCATATACACCTTCCAAAATTATGAATTATCCAATTTTACCTTGTTAATTCTTCATGGTTTCCACAAACCTAGTTGTGGATTTAGCCACCCATGCTATGCTTAGATGTAGGAATCATGAATTGAGAAGACATAAGTGGACACTTACACAATAGAATAAAGAACAAGCAATCTAACTTCACCGAAAATCACAAGCTTAAAAATTAAATTAAACCACAAGTGTTCTCAAGGACTTTCCACTATGATCAAACAATTTTTCTCTCTCAAAATATAAAGCTCTCTGAGTACTATACGAAAACTGCTCAAAAATAACCTAAAAAATCTATTTATAATAATTAAAATACAAGTCCTAAACAAAATAGGAGAACTGGTCAGCACGTCATACTAAAGGGGGTATTGTCTGATGGCATTCCTGTAAGTCCAAGTCTCTGATCCTCAGGGCATGAATCCTCTTCTACTATTCTTAAACTCCTCTATGACTCATCAACATGTTTCATAGAATAAACTTCAGAAAATAGCTCCTCATTGGAAATCTTCACGAAACCTTCCTACGGCTCGTAGAATGATCTATAACCCATAGAAGGTCTCGTATAACAACAAAAACTAGCAACTTCTGCAATCTTCCCCAAAATCATGGTCAACCTGTAATCTTACAAATATAAACACAAAAAAACACATATAATCAACTAACATCGCATTGAGAACACACAAAATTTCATGTTTTAAGCATCAAAAGTGTTGTATTTTGGCAGCACATCAACACCCTTAACTTAAAATTATTGCTTGTCCTCAAGCGACGGACTCAATCTAAATACACAATGTATAGCACACAGACCTCAACCCAACGGCGTAAATCACATAAATCTCAGACTCAGATACCCATACCAACTTTTCAAAAAAGGATCAAATAGTTGTCTAGCAAATCAATGAAAACTGGTGCATGTGACAACACAACTATGACAAGCAAGGGATTATCAACTGTCCACAATCACTGAACAAGTCTAGTGCTAACAATGTAATGTAAGTGCCTTCACAAAAAGAAGTCACATATTTGACACTCAATGATATTTTCATGTTTAACCTTGGGACTATGCAAAATCACTCACTCTGAGAAAAGATATTCTTGCATAATGTCTAATACCATAGGATTACCCCTATACTCATGACTCAGACCTTCAATCAACTGGACTAGGATCACTTTAGGACATTCTAAGGTTGTAATGTAGGATCGAGGGGCTTTGGTATGATATTATGGAAAATAATGACTCAAGGCCCTCCTTGACACTGCATTTTTCTACATTTTTGCCCAACCAACTATGTTATTTTCTCCTTATTTCTCTCTTTTTCATATTTTAAGCTTTTTTGGATGCTTTCTTTTCATTATTCAGCTTTTTCCCTTGTTTCTACAGTTCATTTTGCTTTTTAGCTTACAACTAAGGCATCACCTTTTTCTCTTGCACCTAGTATATTTTTTTTTCCTTTTATTCTATTTCACTAACTCACCCCCTTATTTCTTTTGTTTCACCCTTACACCAGCCACCCTCAACTTAGGCTTTTAGCCAGTGTTGAGGTGCATAGTATCCATCCTCCGAACTAGGGCCACTTTTGGTAGCCACCCTCAACTTAGGATTTTTGCCTCAGTCAAGGTCTACAATGTTCAAGGAAGGACAAGAGCCAATTTTATGATTTTACAACTAACAAGGCTAGGATAATCAGGTGTTTTCAAAGAAAAGGTACATGTTAGGGTCAAACATTAGGAACAAGGGATTATATTAGTTTTGGCTAGTCATTTTAGGCTTAGTGGACTATTTAAGAACAATGACCTAAGATCCTTTCCTAATCCAATTAATCTACAATCTAACTTACAGTAGCAGGGCAAGTTCTGAATTAGCACAAAATACATGAATCTAGCAAATTATGCTCACACTCACATGGCACTGGATACATTATCAACAAAAAATTCTCACATCATGCATTTTATCTCAATATACCCTCACTTATCAGAACAGACATTATCACACACTTAATCAGGCATGGTTGCTATCTAACAACTAATCAAAATTTTTGATGGGTATCATTTTCAAACAAAACACCAAAATATGTTATATGTCACAAGTATTGGTACTATATGCTACAAATATTATCTAAACATCCTAAGCGTGTTGGTTCACTAGAAAGTAAATACCAATGGGGAAAAAGAACAAGGGAAAGAAAACCCCGGGATAAAAAGATTGGGGTAGTTATGGATCCAAGCTACTCAAACTTCACTGAGGCCCATAACTACCCACAGCTTATTAAAAATGATCAAACATGTATTATCCTATGATTCCGGCTACTTCTAATTGTTTTCACTCAAGATCATAGAGAGCATCAAAAGGAGTCATACCAATGCTTAAATGATAGCAATCATTGTAAGAAATTCAATGAGTGGAAGATGATCATCCAAACTACCCTTAAACTCTAAAACACAAGCTCTAAGCATATTCTCAAGAGTTTGAATAATTCTTTGGCTTGGCCATCCATTTGAGGTTGAAAGGTCATACTAAGCTTTACTTTGGTTGCAAGACCTCTTTGGAAGGACCTCCAATAGTGAGAAGTGAATTAAACACCACGATCCAAAATGATTGGCAAAGGCACCTTATGTAATCTAACCAATTCATGAATGTACAACTTAGCATAGTCTTCGCCACCATAAGTAGTCTTAATCTGTAGAAAATGAGCCGACTTTGTCATTCTATCAACCACAACCCAAATAGAATCAAAATGCGTCCAAGTCTTGTGCAACCCAACCTCAAAATCCATGTTAATTTCCTCCCACTTCTAAGTAGGAATCTCTATATCTTTGGCTAGGCCACCCAGCCTTTGATGTTCGGCATTCACTTGTTGAAAATTATGACAACTGGATACAAACTTAGCAATGTCTCTCTTCATACCACCCCACCAAAACGCTTCCCTCAAATCTCTATACATCTTGGTAAAACTGGGGTTAATAGTATAAGAAGAACTATGAGCCTCATCAAGAATCTTGTGACACCCCATAACTCCATGCTCTTATATCCATGCTTCAATCCTCATTTGGTTAGATTAGGGTTGTATTAAGTTCATTGGAGACTCCTAGTACTTCAATGAGTTCAAGACTTCCCTAATAGTTGAGTTTTGTGTCATAATTCATGCAAGGGTAAATTTTAAACTAGAATAAATTTTAGAACAGTTGGAACTGGGTGTCCCTTAACTTGTCAAATGAATGTCCTTTGAGTCAGCTTTCCAATACACTTTATGTCACCTCATTTAGAGTTTGGAGTCAAACGTTATGGCTATTTTACTGAACACTGCTAGTGTAGAGTTGTATTACGAACCCGTTATTACGAGTTGTAGATCGGGGTAAGACTCATAGGTCAGGCTCATAGCAATTTCCAGAGACTTCAAAATTGAGCCAAGGGGTCATATAAATGGTCCTACAAGTTGTAGTGCTACCTATGGGTCGTAACGGGGCCCATAGCAACCGTTAGCTAGCTTTTTAAGAAGGTTATTTTGGTCCTTCCCAACCTTTTTAAGCTCTAGATTGATGTTTTTATGCTCATTCAAGGTCCTAAACCCTTAAGTTGTTCATTGTATTGATAAAATACTCTCTCAAACCCTTCTACTAATATTTCACTCCAAAGTCAAGTGACCAAATCTCTTTCGGATCTTAAAAATTCTTCTAAGCTTCAAGTTCTCACCTTCATCTTCACCAAGAAATACTCCAAAGCTAAGGTATGTGGTGTTGAACCATTAAGTTCTTCCACCCATGGTGCCTAAACCCTCTTTTTACCAATATTGCATGATTTAAAGTAGATTTTACATGTGAGTCTTGTATATTGAGAAATTTACTGTATAGTGATATTTTTTCATGAAAGTATGGTTGTTTTAGCATATTTTGAGCTCTACATCTGGGGTCAAATGTTGGATTTGGTGAGGGATTTTGATGTGAATGTCTTAGGGGTGTTGTAAGGTGTTCATTGATGGTTTTACTGCAGATTTTCTTGCATGATTTCATCTCTAAATTGCATGGTCTTTTATCCCAATCGCACACCTGCCAAGTGTTTGATAAAATGTCCGGTTATGTTCTATTGAGGAATTGAAGGTCCAAAGCATGTCTTATGTTATGAATGATGTTATGATGATGAAATGAGCTATGAGAAATGTTATGAATGATGTTATGATGATGAAATATGAGTATGTATATGATGTTACGACAATGATATAAGTAAGGTATGTATATGATATATATCTCTATATAGTGTTGGATTGACCATAATCAATTGAGGGGTATGCCTCAATCACCATAGGAGGTAGGGTGTGACCATCCTCTAACCTATCAAGGGGTTTGTACCTTGGCACTAGGGTAATGAGGCGGCATCATCACGAACCTATCAAGGGATTTGTACCTTTGTAACCTATCAAGGTGTTTGTTCCTTTGCACAAGGGTGATAGGGCGGTATCATCACCAACCTAGATGGGGGTTTGTACTTATCAACCTAGTGAGAGTTTAGTACCTCACCACCTAAGTGATGGGTCGGCATCATCACCAACCTACCAAGGGGTTCCTACTTTTGAAATCTAGCTTATTCTCTCCCACGAATATGATATCCTATATGAGCAGGAGTTACTTAATCATTTTTTACTTATGCATTGATCATACATGTCATATTGATATGTCATGCCTATTGTCTAATATTATCCATGTTGATTATGAAGTTTATCTCTTGTTGCATTGCATCCCACATACTTAGTATATTCAAATGTACTAACGCATATTCTTGCTTACATGATATCGCCATGTAGGAACCGGAGCTCCATTTGGTCATCATCCTCCTCCACGTGACTAGTGATGTCAAATTAAGCTAGTTGGTGAGTCCTCATGTTCGGAGGCGATGTCTATGTTCTTTTGCTATGTGTCTAAGACTATCTTTCCTTTTTGGTATACTTAACTATGAGGGTGAGCTCGATTTCTTGTGTTGCTCCCGCTAAGTTCTATGTTAGAGGTGTTGTTGGACAAAAGTATGTATCATGCTTGAGCTTTGATTCACTTATGATATCCAAGATATTTAAATATGATTCCCGCTCCCTTAGTCCCAATTCCCCCTATTTATGTTTCTTATGTTGTTATATCTTGCTTCCGCAGCCAAGGATGTGTGATGATATGCTATGAGGCTTGTCTGGGGTTCCTTTGGGTTCTCCATTCACTGGTCACGTCTAGGCCCTAGGCATGGCTCGTGACAAAGATGGTATCAGAGCACTAGGTTGTTAGATACTTGGAGTCAAATACACCACATCAATTAGAGTCTTATACATGGTTGTGTTGTGAACTGCAACTATGAGTAGGAGGTTATGAGATGTTTAAGAAAATGTTTCCTTCTTCATGGTCTATATCGTACTTTAGAAGTAGATACGGCTTTCCCTTCTGACAAATGTTCTTTGCTCTTCTAGTTGATCATTCCGCTTCAAAGAGGGAGGTAAAAGAAGGTAAGTTGAAGGTTTTGATTTTGATGGACCCAAGTTACGCTATTCCTTTCATTATTACTTTTGTTGTCTAGGGGCTTCTTGTGTGCACCGAGTGGTGACATGAACCTTTCGTGTTTATCTCTTAGTTTAGTATATGGTTGCTAGAAAGTCCATAAGTCTTGATCCATGTCCATATTATATTTGATCTTTCCTTGTGACTTGTTGGAGATGGTGTGGTGGTTTTGATGTTATACTTGGAATGCAATATTTGCATGCATATTGTGTATTCATGGATGGTAGGACCAGTGGAGTTAGATTCTGACTCCTTAATGAACCTGTCTTTGAGTTGTAGGTTGTCAAGTGGTAGCAAAAGAGGTAAGTTCATTCTTGTCTTAATGTTCGATTGATATTTAAGGGTTGACCCATGTCCTTATTGCATAGAAGTCTTGTCTTGTGATCTTGGTTGAACTTAGCTTGATGTGTTGGAGGTCTTGGGGTAGTTTGGGCTACTTGCATAGCATTCTTCCAATGAGTATAGAACCCTTAAGGTTCTCATATGATGGTTGAGGATGGTCTGTCTATTTGGTCTGCTACAATGGGTTAGTCACTTCTCTAGGAATGATCTTTGGTTCAGGTTTTGTCCCCAAGTGACGATGAAGGTAGGTGATATCCCTAAGTGTGTTTTCGGACTAGGAGTGAGCATTATTAGTATTGGTAGAGTTGTTCCGTTGATTTTTGCATTGGTTATATTTATGGCTCTCTAGAATAGGGTCTTAAAACCTTACATTGATATGTTTGTAGTGGTCTCTAGTGATGAGGTATTGATTTGTTTAGAGCTTGTGAATTACTTAGGGGTAGGGCTACAAGTCTTGGAGGATAAGAGGTTGTTTGCCAAATATGATAGGTGTACATTGTGGATAGCAAGAAGTGGTTAGACCTCCTTAAGTATTATGACATTAGTATGCATTATGTCCCCCATTGAGGCTAGTGATGTTATTGATGCTCTAAGTAGGGTGCCTATGGGTAGCCCAGGGTTGTGGTAATGGTGGTAAAGGGATGACTAGTGTAGTCCATCGGTCGGCTAGATAGGGAGTTAGGTTAAATGAAGTTGAGAATGATAGTATAGTGTTTTTTAGGGTTCCAAATCGTCTTGGGTTAAGAGGTCTAGTTTAAGCAAGGCCATGATTTTCGTCTTATTAGAGTGGGAAGTTTTTGGTGAGAAGATAATAGAGTGGAGGTTGTCTCCCAAGGGGTAGATGGGGGTTATGGTACCAAGTAGGTTAGGTGTATTTAAGATTGCCAATTGAGTTGAGGATTGTGAGTACCTATAGAGTGTGTAGGGAAGTTGGTAAGGTTTTGTAAGTTGGGGATTGCCTATGGGTAGGAGTTGGGTTAGTTCGGTTCTTCATGCTTCTAGGTGGATGGGAAGTGTTGGTGCCTCTAGTTCTATAGCACTCCTTGAGATTATGGGTGATGTGGAGGATGAGTTGACTTAGGAGAAGGTCCAGTGGAGGTGCGGATGGGTGAATGGATTGAATGATAATGATACGGTGTTTGCGAAGGCCCTCTTTGGAGGCATCGTCTATTTGTATGTGTCTCTCGAGAAGCCGGTTTGGGCATGGAGAAGCAATATCTGTATTTCATTCATAATATTCAAGCTTATGATAATACGTCAAGTCATTTCTATGATTCGTCTTATGTTTTAGCCCCTATGTCATTCATATGCATTCATGTTTAAGTTGGCAAATACATGGTGATTTTACACTTGTGTTGAGATTTTGAAAATGATGTTTCAAACAATTCGAATACATTTTAGCATGACTTTTAACTGCATTATGATTTTCAACTAATAAGCTGTGTAATGGATCTTATGGTTGGAAGTTTCATATTCTAATTCAAGCGTTTCAAGCCTTGTTCTTCCACATTTGAGAATGACTATTCCTAAGGGGGAGATATTGTGACACCCCGTAACTCCATGCTCTTATATCCATGTTTCAAGCCTCATCTGTTAGGTTAGGGTTGTATTAGGTTCATGGGAGACTCGTAGTACCTCAATTAGTACAAGACTTCCCTTAGAGTTGAGTTTTTGGTGATGTTTCATGCAAGGGTTAACTTTAAACTAGTATAACTCTTATCACACTTGGAACCGGGTGGCCCACAACCTGTTAAATGGAATTCCTTTGGGTTATCTTTCCAACACACTTTGTTTCACCTTATTTAGAGTTCGGAGTCAAAAGTTATGGCCATTTTACTAAAGACTGTCAGTGTAAAGTTGCACTACGAGCCTACTGTTACGAGTCGTAGGTCGGGGTAATACTCGTAGGTCAGGCTCGTAGCAATTTCGAAAGACTTCAAAATTGAGCCTAGGGGTCATGCGAAGGGTCCTACAAGTCGTAGTACTACATACGGGGCGTAATGGGGTCCATAACAGCCGTTAGACAGCTTTTTAGGAAGGGTTATTTTGGTCCTTTCCCATCCTTTCTCAGCTTTAGATTGATGTTTTTATGCTCATTCAAGGTAACAAAACCCTTAAGTTCTTGATTTATTGATAAAATACTTTCTCAAACCCTTAAAATATTAATATTTCACTCCAAAGTCAAGTGATCAAATCTCTTCCGGATCTTAAGGAAGTCTTCCAAGCTTCAAGTTCTCACCTCCACTTCACCAAGAAATTCTCCAAGGTTAAGGTATGTGGTGTTGAACCATTAGGTCCTTCAACCCATGGTACCTAAACCCTCTTATGACCAATATTGCATGATTTAAAGTAGATTTTACATGTGGGTCTTGTATATTGAGAAATTTACTGTACAGTGATTTTTGTTCATGAAAGTATGGTTGTTTTAACATGTTTTAAGCTCTAAATCTTGGGTCAAATGTTTGATTTTGATGAGGGATTTTGATGTGAATGTCTTGGGGCTGTTGCAAGGTGTTTATTGATGGTTTTACTTTGGATTTTCATACATGATTTCACCTGTAAATTACATGGTCGTTTACCCCCATTACACACCTGCCAAGTGTTTAATAAAATATCCGGTTATGTTCTATTGAGGAATTGAAGGTCCAAAGCATGTCTTATATTATGAATGATGTTATGATGATGAAATGAGCTATGAGAAATGTTATGAATGATATTATGATGATGAAATAAGAGTATGTATATGATGTTATGATAATAATAGAAGGAAGGTATATATATGATATATCTCTATATAGTGTTGGATTGACCATAACCTATTGAGGGGTATGCCTCAATCACCACGGGAGGTAGGGTGAGACCATCCTCTAACCTATCATGGGATTTTTACCTTGGTAACCTATCTTGGGGTTTGTACCTTGGCACCAAGGTGATGGGGCGGCATCATTACTAACCTATCAGGGGGTTTGTACCTTGGTAACCCATCAAGGGGTTTGTACCTTGGCACCAGGGTGTTAGGGTGGCATCATCACCCACCTAGATGGGGTTTGTACTCATCAACCTAGTGAGGAGTTAGTACCTCACCACCTAAGTGATAGGTCGGCATCATCACCAACCCACCAAGGGGTTCCAATAATGTATAAAGGCTGCTTCACCACTTGTACCGTCCGCAAAAGTGAGTTCTTATAGGATATCACAATTATATTCTTAGTACGAACTTGTGGACTGATGGATGGAAGGCTATTGCCTCAAATCCTTCATTACTGCTTTGGTACTGTTATAAGACTGTCTAAAGGTTGTTTTTATATATAGATGTGTTGAGGACAGTTTGGGTAAAGTTGAAACAGGTTCGGGATTGTCGACGTCAAACTGTAGCGAAAGGGTGTAACGTTATGCCGCCTATTTGTATGTTGCGTAGAATTTTTATGTTTTGTGCTTTGTGGGCTATTATAAGACTTTTATGAAACTAAAACAGGCTACATAAGATATGTATATGAGAATGTGTATTAAAATATGCGATTAGGGGCGGAAAGGTTGGAAGAATACGCTCGAGTTTATAATTATCCGCTTGCTACCCGTATGTTGTTTTATTTATGAGATTGGGATGCAAAGATGTATCTATTGGCTGCTAATGTTAGTTTTATCATCTACTGTGTTGTAGATAAATATTTGGAGGAAGGGAAGGTTGTCCCGAGGTGATAGTGAGGTCGTACAGTGAGGTATGTAAGGCTACTTGATTTCGTATTATTTGGCATGAAACATAGATCCCTCCTTGGCACATAAAGGCACTTACCAACTCCGACACAACTATTAACCGTGTCTCAACTCTTTCAGATGTTTATATGCTCCCATATATAGTCAACTTTAAATCTACATATATACTTGGATACCAAGATACATGAATTCATTCTACTAAATAAAGTTCATGTGTTGTTCTACCTCCTATGCATGTCATTATTTGTGTAACTTAGTACTTTCATTGTGGTGTTGTCTTTTGTGATTATTTACATGTCATATGTTGCATCTACAATCCTACAGCTCCAATATTACGACCACCAAAAGAACCATCTCAAAGTTAATTGAAAGATAAAGTAAAGTATATTACTTATTGATGGGTGGTAACCCGAAGGGTGGAAGAATCACCTAGTCAGGGTCGATCCTATCATGGCACTAAAATAGGTTGTACATGATATGTATATCGGAATGTGTATTAGAAAGTACAATTAGGGGCGGAAAGGTTGAAAGAATACGCTCGAGTTTATAATTATCCGCTTGTTCCCCGTATGTTATTTTTTTATGAGATTGGGCTGCCAAGATGTATTTATTGGCTGTTAATGCTGGTTTTATTACCTATTATGTTGTAGATAAATATTTGGAGGAAGAGAAGGTTATCTCGAGGTAATAGCAAAGTCGTACAGCGAGGTATGTAAG
>JAPFFP010011372.1:0-40133 GCA_026153255.1 Solanum medicagineum
GGGACTCAGCGTCCTCGCTGAGGTTTGCCCCACCACCGTACTAGCAGAGAGTCGGCTCTGATACCATCTGTAAAGACTTAGCCCAACACTGTAAAGTATTGTCCGCTTTGGGGCGTTACGTGTCACCGTCCCCCTCACGATTTTGTCCCTTTGGGTTTATGGCATTCATTATCAGTATCGATTAATCAATAAAGAATTGTATCTTTGAACTCCATTGGAGAGGATAATGTAAAAATTGGCTTTTATTTTTCATGCATAATAGTTAATTTTAGGAGGTGAATACTTTTAAAATATGCATAGACTTGTATAGTATATGTTCGATTATGTATTTATTTTTAAACTAAAGTAATATATATCACTAAACTAAAGTAACATTAACTTTGCAAGATTTTCGAACTTCAATTTACGAGCAGATATATTTTCATATTTATTTGTTTTTTATGATTTAGAGCCTAAAAATATATGTATCATTTTAAATTTATTATATGCAGTACAAAAATTCTATTTGAATAATTAGGGATAAATGCGCAACGCACATTCCCAAAGACTAGTATATATTGAAATGTGAAAGGTAGGACAACCAAGGGTAAATATATAATTTCAAACTAACAAAAATCTATCAAGAAATATAGCCAAAAATTATATTTCTAGAAATATCTTTCTATTATTCTGTAGAAATAAAAGATCAATGATGGCCAAAGATACAAAAGTAATTTCACATGCTAACAAAAAATCAATCAAGAAAGATAAGCAAAAGAAAATGTAGGACTATCTTTCAATAAAAAGATGAAGCATAAAGAATTAAGGATATATCTTTCGCTTTATCCTAATTTATTAAAATAGTATATAGTTAACATTATGTTTGTCCTCTAAATTCAGTTACGTAGTTAAAGATCTTACACAAATTTTATCTATTAACTATTTTTAGAAAGTTTATAAATTTTGTGGCTGAAAAGTAAGATTCGCTAATGTCATGCACCGGGAGGATACCTTTGGTGTGGCCGACATTTGAAGAATCATTGCTGATTTCAATTGAGAACCACCTGGTCTCATCGTCACATCAACTCAACAGTGGAAGAAGTACTCAGTAAAAAGACATCATAAGGATAGATATAACTTTACTAAAACATAGTTTCCAATGAATAAATTTGGAAGTAAATAATACTCAACAAATTCTCTACTCAGTGTCTATGAAGCCACTAATCAACAATCTAGATGGTATCATGACAGATCATGGATACCCTAATCAAATAAATAAGATGCTCAATAAAAGTAAGGAAATAAAAGGGTTCCTCTGAAAAGCTGGGGGGGGGGGCTCACCAACTCTGGAAATGCACCGAACTAGACCTCAATGATGCACTAGCTGAAATCCTCTATCACCTATATCTCCATCATGAAATGATATAGGACCAAAGGAATGTCAGTTAATGGAATATACAAGTATGTAAAATAGATCAAGAAAGAAAAACTCAACTCACTCACCTCAACTCGAACAACTCACACCCAATTGAATAGATATGCAACTTTTAAGAAATCATGCTTTTAAAATAGACTCAGTAATTTACACTCAGTTTAAAAAATGTCATGCTAAATCAGTGTTTGCTTAGGAGTTTCTCTTAACCAATATTCAATCCTATCACCTTTAGTTTGGTGATGTATAATGATGGCGACGTAATTGCCATGCCCGTCCTAAACTTGCCAAGGTAAAGGACGATCAACGCTCAGTGTTTGCATCATGAAATAATGCACGACCAAATGGACGTCAGTACATAAAATATATTGGTATGTAAAATAACTCAAGAAAGAAAAACTGAATTCACCTACCTCATCTCAAACAACTCAAACTCAACTCAATAGATATGTAAGTTGTAAAAAAATCATGCTTTTAAAATAGACTCAGTAGTATTACACTCAGTTTAAAAAATGTCATGCTCAATCAGTGTTTTCTTAGGAGTTTCTCTTAACCAACATCTAATCCCATCACCTTTAATTTTGCGATGCACAAGGAAGGCGACGTCACTACCACGCCCGTCCTAAACTTGCCAAGGTAAAGTATGATCAACTCTCTCATGGATCTATAATAAATGTCTATCCTTTGGGACATGAGTCGCTAGAACGTGCTGTATTACAATCCTATACTAGCAACATAGTTGTATGGGTTAGAGTAGATATTTACTCGCTACCAGCTCGGTGCTCGATACTCCTCCCAAGACCAAAACATGCTCAACTCATCAATCAACTCAAATCTCAGTAGTACTCAATCAATCAACTCAGATCTCAACCTCACCAGGTTATCTCAACTCAGCTCATCTTAGTATCTCATCAACTCAATAAATCATGAGAAATTCATATAGACTCAACTCAGACTAGAATGGTCATTCAGACTCACTCAATTAGACTCGTCATGAAATACAAGAAATATGCATCAATGGACATGCAATCATCACACTATCTGCTCCTCATGCTCAATTTACTCAACCCAAATAATCAAACTCAAACCTCAGCTCAGTCCATGCATAAAATTTTGTAAGTCATGAAATTTTGGTTCATAATGTCAATGCACAAAATTTATATTTCAATCTCATATTAACACAATGTAATGTATCAGTTATTCAGTTCATAATCATGCGAACTCAAAGTAAATGCAGAAGATTTGATATTTAGGGTATAGAATTCTCAAGACTAAATTCTGTTTCTCAATTAGGAATCAAGAAAAGGAAAAGGGGGTGTGAACGAATGGGGTTCAACACTTTAGTAAGTCTTACATGTCTTAAAATAGAAGGAGAAATCAAACTCCAATCGATCCTCGCGTTTGAATTGGAAACCCTTGCTTTTCTCCCTCCTCCTGTGTTCTCAAGGAGTCTCTAAGCGTGAAGAAATGTGAAAATACCTTGGGGTTCTGCTTTATGACTTTAACTAGCTCTAAAACGTCCAAGGATTTGATTATAAAGGATGGTAATAGACAAAAATACCTTTATTAAAAACTGCCGACATATTCTACTAGACCCCATTTACGGGCCGTAGACCTTTAATTTCTACGGGTCGTAGATGACCTCTCGTAGGTGAGGGGACAATAGTTTAATTTATTGGAAATCAACATAAAATCTATGAAACCACTTCTTACGGGCCGTAAAAACTTCTACGAGCCATCTGATAACTCATAACTCAAGATACTAAAAAGTTGATTCTTGTATCACCAACTCATAAAACAAATCTATGGGCGATGGAATGTTTTACTGGACGTATGTTGTCTCGTACACAGTCCTCAAACTTAGAAAATTTCACCAAGTCATCTGGCGATCTACGAGGCCTCATCTTCGTGCGGTAGATAGACCTCGTGGTTTCTCTCTAGCAACTTTTCTCTGTTTTCTCTATACATCTACTCAGACTAGGTGGAAAGAATTAGGGGATATTACATTCCCCTGGGATTATTCGTCCTCGAATGAGGAGAAATCTAGGGAACTTAGTCAAGGCATGAATCTCCTTATAGACACTAACAATCAATAGCTCTCATCTCACTCATGTAATAAATCAGTCATGAAACTTAGCAAGTAAAACAAATAAATGGTCAACTCACCAAATCAATCCTTACACGGACTCTAGAGGTCTATCGCCTATCAAACTCAGAATGGAAGGAAAACTCAAGGAATAGGAATTCAAGGATTTAGAAGGAAATAATTATCATCAACTCTCTCATCATCATCAGCTAGGAATAAATGAGGGTACTTCATATCCTCCTCATTCCCAAGTAGCTTCCTCTACAAAATGGTTCCTCCATAATACTTTGACAAATGCAATCTCTTTGGTTCTTAGCTTACGAACATGACGATCATGGATTTGAACAGGAATCTCCTTATAGCTCAAGTTGTCTTTTACTCCAATACTCTCAACAGGCACAATCAACTATGGGTCTCCCAAACACTTTTTAAGCAAGGAAATGTGGAGGATGGGGTGGATGTATGCTAACTCTTGTGGTAGCTCTACTTCATAAGCCACATTACCCACTATCTTTATGTTTTGTTAAGGTCCAATATACCTTGGACTCAATTTTCCTTTCTTCCCAAATGGTATAATACCCTTCATAGGTGACACCTTCAAATACAACCAATCGTCGACCTCAAACTCTAAGTCTCTCCTTCTAACATTGATGTAGGATTTCTATCGACTCTGTGCAGTCTTCAACCTTTCTCAAATGATCTTTACTTACTCCATAGCTTGGTGAACCAATTCTACTTCACCTATATCGAACCATCCAACCGGTGATCTATATCTCCTCCCATAGAGTTCCTTATATGGGGCCATCTCAATACTTAAATGGAAGCTGTTGTTTTAGGAAAACTCAACAAGAGGCAAATGGTCATCCAAATTACCTTTGAAGTTAATGATGCAAGCTCTCCGCATATCCTCCAGGGTATAGATTGTGCGCTCTGCCTGGCAATCGGTCTGTGAGTAGAAACCAGTGCTAAGGTTCAAAGGTGAACCTAAACCTTTTTGGAAAGACCTCTAAAATAGAGCAGTGAATTGGGCGCTCCTCTATTTGTGATAATAGACAGGGGACCCTATGAAATCTAACAATATCTCTCATGTACAACCAAGCATAATCCTCTGCAGTGTCAGTTGTCTTTCCTGCCAAAAAATGAACAAATTTAGTCAACTATCACCCAAAGAGAATCGTGCTATCTGCGAGACCTTGGTAAACATATGACGAAGTCCATGTTGATCCTCTCCCACTTCCACTCTGGAATCTCAATATTCTGAGCTACTCCATATGGTATTTGATGCTCAACTTTTACTTGTTGACGATTCAAGCACTTGGAAACAAACTCAACAATATCTCTTTTCATCCCATTCCACCAATAAACCTCTCTCAAGTCGTGGTACATTTGGGTAGACCCTGGATAGATAGAATAATTTGGAGTTATGGGCTTTCAACATGATCCTTTCTCGAATACTGTCAACATATGGAATACACAATCTACCTTGGTTTCTCAATACCCCATCTCCCCCTTTGACGAATGCAATTACTTTTTCCTTATGTACATCCGCCTTCAATTAGAGTATGATGGGATCTCAATCTTGATTCTCCTTTACCTCTACTACAAGGGATGATTGATGTTGCTCAAGTTACATCTCCACTTTTAGGATAAAACGGTCTTTGTCAAGAAATAGAACCCAACCAAGGTTAGGGTCGAACCCAAGGGAATACATAGACTTTGGAAAATTCAATTAATGCAATTTGAGTAATTAACCAACTTGCTTCCCAAAAAAAGGGGGGGGGGGGAGTTTGCAATAATCAGTAGAAAAGTAAACCTAAACTAACATAAGAGTTAAATCAATATGGAGAGAAACTATGGTATTGTGTTTCCCATGATTCCCTATCTTGGTATCACTGGATAACCAAATCTTCTAGTGTGTAGCATGCAGGATGATAAGTTAAGTTCACCAAACCTTTTGGTCCAGGTGAGAGGAAAATTTCACTATATGACTTAGCCCATCTCTGTAGTGTTCTTTACTAGTCGTTACCTATTAGTCCCAGTACAACCTCCCCCTGGCCTAGTTTGGTTGATTAGACTAGAACAGATCAATCGAATCCTATTAATCAATCTCTTTTCCTATTCATTACTACCTTGGTCTAGTCAGTAACACTAGGTGGGTTCTAATGTTGGCCACCATCAGATTATATGCAAAATGAAGAGTGTTAATTAATACATGCATGCACACTTTACAAGAATTATGAATTATTCGATTTTACCTTGTTAGTTCTTCTTGGTTTCCACAACCCTAGTTATGGATTTTGCTACTCATGATTTGTATAGATGCAAGACTTATGAATTGGAATAACGTAATAGAGCACTTACACAATTGAATTAGGAACAAGCAAATCCAAGCTTCTCAGAGAATCACAAGATTAAAGATTAAATCAAAGTACAAGAATTTTTCAAAACTCTCTAATGTTATCTCTACTCAATCTCACTATTTTTCTCTCGAACTATCGAGCTCTCTGTGAACTAAAAAATAACCTAACAACCTATTTATAATATTTAAAATACAAGTCCTAAACAAAATAGGATAGTTGGGTCAGCATGCCTCACGAATAGCTTTACGACCAACATTGCATTCCACGACTCATAATCGGGGTCTCGTAAAGTGTTGCGGACTTGAGATTTACGATACCCCTCTATGACCCATAAAGTGTTCTACAGCCTGTAGGGTGTTTCGTCTGATGAATATTCAGAAAGTCCCTCTTCTCTGATCTTCAAGGCACGAAACATGTTCCACGACTCATAAACCAATCCACAATCTGTCTCCATGTTCTTAAAATAACTTCAGAAAATCAGCTCCTCACTAAAATTATCCACGAAACTTCCTTCACGACCCGTAGAATACTCTACGGCCTATAAAGGGTCTCGTACATCACCAAAATCAGCAACTTCTGCATTTTCTTCCGAAAATTAATGCCAATCCTAGAATCCTGAAAATAAAACACAAAAATACATATAACCAACTAACATCACATTGAGGTTATAAAACATTCCAAGTTTTAAACATCAAAAGTGTTGTATTTTGAGAGCATATCAATAATGTAGACCCATAATGCATAAGTATTCCACATTCTCCAGATTTGTATAGTTGAACTCCTAATGGCGCTAGTATATGGACATCTTTGGTTAACTCTTTCTTCTCTTCTTCCACATGACAAGTGCTTCCTATATAAAACCTGCTAAGAGCATCAACAACCACATTAGCTTTACCTGGATGGTAGAGGGTGCTCATCTCATAGTCCTTGAGTAGCTCAAGACATCTCCTCTGCCTCAAGTTAAGCTCTTTCTAGGTGAATGCATATTGCAGACTCTTGTATTCTGTGAATACATCAACATGTGTTCTATATAAGTAGTGTGCCAAATCTTGAGTGCAAACACCATAGCATCCAATTCTAAGTCATTAGTTGAAAGTTCCTCTCATAGTTCTTTAGTTGCTTGGAAGCATAGGCTATGACTTTACCTTTCTGCATAAGAACGCATCCCAATACAATCTAGAAGCATCATAATAGATTACAAAATCAGCAGTCCCTGGAGGTAGAGCCAACACTAGTGCAGTTGTTAATCTAGTTTTCAACTCTTGAAAACTCTTGTCACACTTACTGGACCACTGAAACTTTGCTTTATTTTGAGTCAGCATAGTCAATTGTGAGGATATAGAAGAAAATCCCTCAAGAAACCTGCGGTAGTAACTAGCTAAACCCAAAAATCTTATTATGTCAGTCAGTGAGGTCGGTCTAAGCTAGTTTTTAACTACCTCAATCTTCTGCATATCCATTCGAATACCATCACCCGAGATAACATAGACCAAAAATGACACTGATTTAAAACATAACTCACATTGTGAAAATCTGGCATACAACTCCTTATCCTTGAGGGTCCGAAGAACAATTCGGAGGTGATCAACATGCTCTTTCTCATCTCTGGAGTACACCAAAATATCATCGATGAGCATAATCATGAACATGTCAAGGTACTGTCGAAATACTCTATTCATCAAGTCCATGAAAGCGGCAGGAGCATTGGTCAATCCGGTGGACATTACCAAAAATTCAAAGTGACCGTATCAGATTCGAACAACCATCTTCAAGATGTCACATTCTCTCACTTTCAACTGGTGATAGCCTAATCTGAGGTCTATCTTGGAGAAAATAGTGGCACCCTAAAGTTGGTCAAATAAAGCATCGATCCTCAGAAGGGGACACTTATTCTTGATTGTGACCTTGTTCAATTGGTGGTAGCCAATACACATTCTAAGGGAACCATCCTTCTTTCGCACGGACAAGGCCGGAGTACCCCATGCTGAGACACTCGGCCTGATAAATCCCTTCTCTAGCGAATCTCTCAACTGCTCCTTCAACTCGTTCAACTCTGCAGGGGCCATTCTATATGACAGAATAGAAATAGGTTCGGTATCGGGGAGAATATTGATTTTGAAGTCAATCTCCTTATCAAGAGGGACTCGAGCAGATTCTTAGGAAATACGTCTGGGAAATCGCTCATGACCAAGATGAACTCAAGAGTAGGAGGCTCAACTTCATTAAACTTGACTCACATGAGGTGATAAATACACCCCTTAGAGATCAGTCTTCGGGCCTTGAGGTAAGAATAAACCTACCCTTCAGTGCAATAGATTCTCCCTTCTACTTAAGAACAGGCTCAGTCAAAAACTGGAATTTGATAGTTCAGGTTCTGCAATCAACACAGGCATAACAGGCGTGAAGCCAGTCCATGCCAAGCATTATATCTAAATCAACCATCTGTAACACAATCAAATCAGTAAGAGTATCCTTATGATAAATGGACACCACACAATCTCTATAGATTCTCTCAGCTCGAATGGACTCACCAACAGGAGTAGAAATAAAAAATGGCTCAACCAAGCACTTAGGGAAGATCGCAAATCTACCAGCCACATATGACGTCATAAAGGAACAAGTCACACCCAGATCAAATAAAGAATAACAATGAAAGGTAAAGACTCGAAGCATACCCGTCACAATATCTAGTGCAACCTCTTGGTCCTGTCGGTTCCCCCATCGCATATGGACAGTTTATCCCATTGCCTTCCCTTGGTGCAGCAACTCTCTGACTACCCCTCGCTAGTGGTGCTATAGTAGAAGACTAGGCCTTATTGCTCCATGTCGGACACTCTCTTTGAAAATAGCCCGACTAGACACACTTGTAGCAACTACTCCCTCCATCTTTACACTATTCTAGGTACATCCTGCCACATTACCACAAGGTGCTTCTGTTTCGAGCCAAGGAAAGTTTAGCTGACCTTGGAACTTCTGATCATACCTGTGGCTTGGGGCTGCTGCACTAGATGAAGATGGTGCATAACTAGTGGACCTCTTCTAGAAGTAAGACTTATCTCCCTTACTCTGTTTAGGATAATTGGGCTTAGGCTCTGCTGACTTGGCCTTCTTACTCAGATGCTTCTCTCTATATCTCTTCTTATCCTCCTCAACTTACTAGGCATAGATCATAATTCTGGAGATATCTATAACTGGGATCAACAATGCTGCCATGCACTCCTTCAACATATATCTACCCAACCTAGATATGAATTTCCTCATCCTTGCTGTCATATCCTGGACTATCTCTAGGGCATACCTGGATAACTGGATGAATTTCAGGTTGTACTCTTTAACAGGTAGCCCCTCCTATTTTAGATTCACGAACTCCTCGATCATGGCCTCCCTCAACCCTGAGGAAAGAAGTGATCGAGAAATGCACTCTCGAATTCTTTCCAAATAGCAGGCTCAGCATCCTCACCTAGACTCTCTTTCCACTAATTATGCCAAACATTAGCCAAATCCTTGAGATGATAGGCAACAAGCTCAACTCTCTCAATCGCAGTCGTATGCATGATTTTCAGCACCTTCCACATCTCATCAATAAAATCCTGGGGGTCCTCCTCAACCTTAGATCTTATGAAGACGGTGTTCATCCTAAAAAAGTCTCTTAGTTTGCTAACAGTTTTCGGCTTATGAGAGATAGAACTGGGAACTTGTGAACTCTAGTTCCAGCTGTAGGCAGCTACCAACTATCTGAGCATAGCAATAGCTCCTCTGAAATCAGTCTCTATGGTAGAAGCAGGAGGAGAAGTAGGTGTCTTAGAACACCAATGGCTCTGGCCAGTGGACCTCAACCCCTCGTTTCTATCTGAAAAGGCGCCTCTGAAGTGGGATTCCAAGCATTGCTGATTAAAGCATTCCTCTGGTCACGGTACACTTAGGAGGCATGATCTGCAAGCTAGTAATGCACGAATTATAAAGGATCTTTATAGAGTTTTAATTCTAGTGAAAGAACTAAGAACACAAGAAAGTGTAACAATTCCTAATGTTCTATAGCCTCCTGAGTATAAAGTGTGGTGCACACACCCAGAAACAAGACTCTACTAGACACAACTTCATGGACTCCCTAGGACTCTTGAACTCTACGCTCTAATACATAGTTTTTCATGCCCCTAAAGGGTACCCTTGGCGAGGCCAGCACTTGAAGAACTATTGATGATTCTCCAAGAGAACGACCTGTCCTTATCGTCACATTAACCTAACAGTGGAAGAAATACTCAAGTAAAAATACACCATAAGAATAGATATAACTCTAATAAAACACAGTTTCCAATGAATAAATTTGGAAATAATATTCAATAATTTCTCTAGTCAGTGCTTATGAAGCCTCTAATCAACAATCTAGATGGTACCATGAAAGACCATGTATACCCCAATCAAAGAAATAAGATACTCAATAAAAGTTAGGAAATAAAAGGGCTCCTCCAGAAAGCAAGGAAGGCTCACTAACTCTGGGAATGCACTGAACCTGGACCTCAACGATACATGGGCTGAAGTCCTCTATCACCTGTAAAATAGCTCAAGTAAGAAAAACTCAACTCACTCACCTCAACTCGAACAACTCATAATCAACTCAATAGATATGCAAGTTTTAAAGAAATCATGCTTTTAAAATAGACTCAATAGTATTACATTCAGTTTAAAAAATGTTAGGCTCAATCAGTGTTTTCTTAGGAGTTTCTCATAACCAACATCCAATCCCATCACCTTTAGTTTGGTGATGCACAATGAAGGCGACGTCGTTGCCACGCCCGTCCTATACTTGCCAAGGTAATGGAGGATCAACTATCTCATGGATCCATAGTAAATGTCCATCCTTTGGTACATGAGCTGCTAGAATGTACTGTACCACTATCTTGCACTAGCAATGTAGTTATGTGGGCTAGAGTAGATATTTACTCTTTTTTAGCTCGATGCTTGATACTCCTCCCAAGAGTAAAACATGCTCAACTCATCAACGAACTCAAATCTTAACAACACTAAATCAATCTACTTGGATCTCAACCTCATTAGGTTATCTAAACTTGTCACAACCCAAGCATAGGGCGTAGACGTGACATGGCAAATGGGGAATCCGAAGGAACCCCAAAACAAGTCTCTTAGCATATCAATTGTATATCCTTGGTCGCAGAAGCCATTAATCAACAACAAGAGCATAATAATGGAAAAAGGGGCTAAGGGAGTCTTTCATACATAAGATCATGCAAGACATCAACGCTCAAAGCATAGTTACACAACTTGTCCAACAACACCTCTAATGTTAGAGTTGAGTGGGGGCGAAGACACTCTATGGGCTCACCCTCATAGTCATAAACATCAAACAAAGAAAGAAATCTTTACATAACATAGGATCAATAGATATCGTCCCCGGATATTGAGGACTCATCACGCTTGCTTCAAGAGATAGTACTAGCCATGTGTAGGAGGGTGATCAAGTGGAGCTCCGGTTCCTACATGGTAACATCAATTAGGCTTAGAGTATGCGTTAGTATGTCTGAATGTACTAAGTATGTAGGATACAATACAACAAGAGACTGGCAATATAATAAAGATACATATATATGAACAACGGGTAAGTATAATAACAACATGGCATGCATGATCAATGCTTGAAGTAAAACATGCTTATATAGAACATATTACATATGTAGAAAGAGACGACCTTTATAGACCAAGCAAACTAGTACTTGGAATCCAGGATATGACAACCCATTGGGAAATGATTGAGAAATTTACCCCTCAATTGGTAGATGAGCATGACACCCCCCATAAAAATCATTGAGGAATATACCCCCTAATTGGTAGATGAACATGACCCCCCCATTAAAGTGATTGGGTGAATGTACCCCTCTATTGGTAGATGAGCATGACCACCCCCCATCAAAGTGATTGAGTAAATGTACCCCTCAGTTGGTAGATGGGCATATTCCCCCTATGATAGTGGTTAAGGCATAACACCTCCTCAACTAGGTGTGGTCAACTTACAATACTATAGATACATTTCATGAAAACAACTCATATATACATTCCTTTCATCATCATAAAGTCACTCAACTCATATACCATGCATTAGACCTTCAATAACTCAAGAATCCATAACCGGACATTTTATTAAACACTTGGCGGGTGTGTAATGGTAGTACAGAATCATGAAATTCAAGAGTGAAATCATGTGACAAAAATCCATGTAAAACCACCCACCAATACTTGGTAATACCTTCATGCAAGATACATTGTAACCCTTCATCAAATCACATAATGGGTCATAGATTCATAGCTCAAAACATGCTTAAACAATCAACATTTTATGAAACCCCAACATGGCTTATAATCAACTTTCATAATAAGAGATACCTATAGATATTCTAACTTGAAAGCATGCAATTTGTATAAAAAGGAACATTAGGCACCTTGGGTGAAAGGACACAATGGTTGAAACCTACATACCTTAGATCTTGAAATTTCACGAAATTGGGTTGAGAAAGGCTTGAAGCTTGAAATGGGGTCTTAAAATACAAAACTTGTTCTAGAGTTTCCTTGACTTTGTACTGGAGTTTTGGTAGAGGATCTTGAGAAAATTTAAGAGTGTATTCAAATGGAGAGAAGTGAATTTGATAGTTAGGAATGAGGTTTAGGTCTTTAGAAGGGTTAATGTAGCATAGGAAGCCCAAAAAGTCATTAGAATAAATTAAATTTACGAAAATACCTCACTTGAGATTACACAGGTCGTGTGAAGGCACATGGTCCATTTACTACTCTGTCAAACCATAATTAGAAGATTTTGCGAAAGTTAAGATGGTAATTTTATACTTGGAAAAATATTCGCTTCGGAAGCCTTACGGAGGGCCTCAAGGCCGTTCCACACCTCACAACTCATGTGTCCTGTCATGTCATATGCCTTGGTCACAAAGTGGCCATTATAGGCTCCAAGATAGCCTCACAAGGCGTGAGATTCGACACAGCCATTTGGGTGCCCGTGTGGCAACTATGCACAGTAGGGCTTCACGAAAACGGGCATAACTCCTTCAATCAACCTCGGAATTAGGTGAAACCAAGTGCATTGGAATGCTAACTCAAAGGTATTTCATTTAACATATTGTAGGTCGTCCCATTATTTGTGTGTGCTAAAGGTGATGCTCATTCAAAGTTGATCATTGCACAAACCAACACTCAAAACTCAATTTATAGGGAAGTCTTGAACTCGTCTAAGTGCTAGAAGTCTCCCATGACCCTAATACATTTCCAACCTAAGAAAATGAGGCTTCAAACATAGGTACATAAGAGCATTGAGTTACAGGGTGTAACAATATCTGCCACTTTGAAACATTCGTCCTCGAATGTTAAAGAAATATGTATAAGAGAAGTAATCATGAAGATTGCGGCCCAACATGGATGCAACAAAAGCACTTAAACATTATTTTCAAAAGGTGTTAACATGAACATTTAAATCACTATAAACTTGTCAACATAAACAAGAATACATGCAAATGATGTAAGGGTCGAAACTTAAGACTTGAAATCATATAGGGGACTCAGATTAGTACCTTAGGCTTGAGTAGAGTGGAAGAGATAGGGATACCGCTTTCGCATGTCCACCTCGGCTTCCCATGTGGCACTTTCAACTTGTTGATTCCTCGAAAGGACCTTGATGGAAGCTAAGTCTTTGTTTCTTAACCTCTTCACTTGTCTATCCAAAATCTCCACTAGGACCTCCCCATAGGTTAAATTATCTTCTATAACACCCACAACATCCAAGGGCACTATAGTAACGGATGAACCAAATTCATGTCATTGGGAAACTCTAACTCATAGGCCACCTTACCAATCCTCCTCAACACCTTATAAGGACCCACAAATTATGGACTCAACTTCCCCTTTTTGCCAAATCGGACCACACCCTTCATGGGTGAGACCTTCAAATAGAACCAATCACCAACTTTGAATTCAAGATCCCTCCTCCTCACATCAGAATAGGACTTTTGTCAACTTTGGGCTATTTTCAATCTCTTCCTAATCAGCCTCACCTTCTTCATGGCTTCTATAACCAAATCCATACCTAACAAGGTCATCTATTCCACCTCAAACCATCCAACCGAGGACCAACAAGGACTACCATAAAAAGCATCGAAAGGAGCCATACCAATGCTTGAATCATAACAATTATTATAAGGAAACTCAATAAGTGCAATATGTTTATACCAACTACCCTTAAACTCCAAAACATAAGCTCTAATCATATCCCCAAGAGTTTGGATAGTTATTTTGGCTTGGCCATCCGTTTTAGGGTGAAAGGCCGTATTAAGCTTAACCTTGGTACCAAGACCTCTTTGGAAGGACCTCCAAAAGTGAGAAGTGAATTGAGCACCACGATCCAAAATGATAGACAAAGGCACCCTATGCAATCTAACCAACTCATGAATGTAGAATTTGTCATAATCTTACGCACCATATGTAGTCTTAACAGGTAGGAAGTGAGATAACTTTGTCATTCTATCAACCACAACCTAAATAGAATCAAAATGCTTTCTAGGCTTAGGCAACCTTACCACAAAATCTATGTTGATTTCCTCCCACTTCGAAGTAGGAATTTCTATATCTTGGCCTAGGCCACCCGACCTTTGATGTTCGACTTTTACTTGTTGTAAATTGTGACAACCAGATACCAACTTAGCAATATATGCCACCCCACCAATACACCTCTCTCAAATCTCTATACATCTTTGTAGAATCAGGGTGAATAGAATAGGATGAATTATGAGCCTCATCTAAAACCATCTTTCTGAAGTCATTAACATCCGGCAAACACAACCTACGTTGGTACCTAAAGGCACCATCTCCCCTTTGGGAGAAAATCTCCACTCTACCATCTCTCACCAAGGCCTTCATTTCAAGCAAGGTAGGGTCAAGATCCTGTTTTGCCTTCATCTCCTCAATTATTGAAGATCTAGAGCCATCGACAACCACTATAACACCATTATCCACCTCTTCCAATCTAACCCCCAATCTAGCCAACCAATGGAATTGCCTAGCCACCTCCTTTCCACCATCGTCTACATGAGCTAGGCTACCAATAGACACCCTACTCAAAGCATCGGCCACAATATTAGCCTTACCAAGGTGATAGTGCACACTTATATCATAATTTTTAAGGAGCTCTAACCAACGGGTTTTGTCTCAAGTTGAGGTTTTTTTGGGTGAACACATATTGGAGACTCTTCTGATTGGTACACACATCAACATGAACCCCATACAAGTAATGATGCCAAGTTTTCAAAGAAAATACCACGGCAGCCAATTTAACATCATGGGTAGGGTAATTCTTTTCATGCACCTTAAGTTGTGTAGAGGCATAAGCTATCACCTTACCATTTTGCATCAAGACACATCCCAAACCGATTCTAGAAGCATCACAATACATAACAAACCCCTCCAACCCTTCTGGTAGTGACAGAATAGGAGCGAAAACAAGCTTATCCATACAAACTTGGCTTTCTTCTGAGTCAACTTAGTCATAAGAGAAGCAATAGAGGAGAACCCATTCACAAATCTCCGGTAGTAACCTGCTAGACCCAAGAAACTTCAAATGTCCGATGGAGTCAAAGGTCTAGGACAATTTCTCATCACCTCTATCTTCTTAGGATCCACCTTAATACCATCACATGACACCACATGACCTAGGATGGAAAACGTTTTCAACCAAAACTCACACTTTTCATATTTGGCATAAAACTTATCCTCCCTCAAGATTTGCAACACTACCCTTAAGTGATGCACATACTTGTCCTCACTATAGGAATAGATCAAGATATCATCGATGAAAACCACCACAAACAAATCAAGGTAGGGTTTAAAGATAATATTCATAAGATTCATAAAGATAGCTGGTGCATTTGTTAAATCGAAGGATATAACCACAAACTCATAATGCCCATACTTAGTATGGAAGGTCATCTTGGGAATGTCACAGTTCCTCACTTTCACTTAGTGATACCCAGACCGCAGATCAATTTTAGAGAAGTGACTAGCACCTTGAAGTTGGTCAAAAAGATCATCAATCCTTGGTAGAGGGTACTTATTCTTAATGGTGACCCTATTAAGTTGTTGGTAGTCAATACACATTCTAAGAGACCTATCTTTCTTTTTCACAAACAACACCGGTGCACCCCAAGGTGATTGACTAGGTCTAATGAAACCCTTTTCCAACAAATCCTTCAATTTCTCTTTCAGTTCCTTCAACTCCACCAGGGCCATACGGTAAAGGGGAGCAGAAATGGTTGAGTATCGGGAAGGAGGTCTAGACCAAAGTTTATTTCCCTTTCAGGAGGAACACCGCGAAGCTCATTAGGGAAGACATCAAGAAACTGATTAACATTTGGAATCGACTCTATAGGAAAGACTTTGGACTCCTTATCCCTAACCCTTACAAGATGATATAGACTCCCCTTAGAGATCAGCCTTTCGGCTTTAAGGAAAGAAATGAATCTACCCTTGACCACCACATCATGACTCTCCCACTCAAGAATGGGTTCATTAGGGAATTGAAATTTGACCCTACGGGTTATACAATCAATATAAACATAGTATGCATGCAACCAATCCATCCCAAGAATAACATCAAAATCTACCATATCCAACTCAACAAAATCAGAAGGCAAGATTTTATGCAAAATGCAAATGGGACAATTTCTATAGACCCTCCTAGTAACAATAGATGCACCAAAGGGAGTAGACACCTCATATGGCTCACACAACATTTCAGGTTTAACAAGAAACACTTTGGCAACAAAAGGAGTAACAAATGAAAGAGTGGCACTCGAGTCTATCAATGCATTCATATCAAAATAAAAGAATCTTAACATATTAATGATGACATCGGGCACCTCATCTCTTGTCTCCCTTGAAGAGTATAGAATCGGTTGTGCTTTGGGGCACCACTTTATTGGCCACCTTTTCCCCTAGGAACAACATTTGCACCCTATGGACGAACATCCCTAGCCTTGTTCCAATTACGAGGAAAGTCCATCACCTTATGTCCCACTTCACCACAACCAAACAAGCATTGGTGTCCTTCAAACATTGGCCACTATGACCCTTATCACATTTTGGACACATAGAATTAGGCACCACACTGCAACAATCTTGGACCCTTGGTTTTTCATTAGCAAACCTTCTCGTAGGTGTATCGAAAGACCTTTGGCCTTGATGAAACTGGCCATCCTTGGGGCTTTAGAATATACCTTCAAAACGGGTCTTATTGGCCTTATGACCCCTTTTCTTTCTCAACTTTTCCCCCTCCAGTTGTTCGGCATAATTCATGAGGCGGGACAAATCCATATCACTTATAAACATGTTAGCACGATACTCCTCATTGAGTAAGTCGGACACACCCATCACGAACTTGTTCTACCTAGACCTTGGTTCGACCACCAATTGTGGAGCATATTTGGAGAGTTGATTGAACTTGAGCATACTCCCTCACACTCATAGATCCTTGCCTTAAATTCATAAACTCTATAATTTTGTCCTCCCTTAACTCATGTGGGAAGAATCAGTTGAGAAAAGTGAAATAATCCCAAAAAGTGCTCGAAATGTTCCTCGAAGGTACCTGAAATTGTAGTTTCCATGTATCTCAAAGTCCGTGCACGATATCAAAAATCTAACTTCTTATTGTTTATCAGGGGGTCAAATTGAGTAGGAGATGTGTCTAACCTTGATTTTATAGCAAAAGAATCATAATTTCATTTTCCCAAAAATCGATTTCCAGAGAGCTTTCCGCACCATTCAAGGGTGCGCCACAGTGTGAAAATGTTGCTAGTTTTCACTTCGGTCCAAGGCTTTTGGGTCTTGGGCCTAAGTGTTCCCATGCGTGAAAATACTTATACTTAGCCTTATTTCACTCTCATATCATTCAGGATATTCCCCAATACTCACTCAAACACTTAGACTCATATTTTACCCTAAGACTCATGTCACAAAACTCATCTAGATCTAAGAATTTCATTCAAGCTTTAAATCTCCATCTCCAATCTTCATCAAGCTATTCTCCAAAGTCAAGGTATGTGGGTTTCAACCATTGGGTCTTTTCAACCATGGTGCCCAAGATTCTATTTCATCTAATTTATATGATTTTAAGTTGATTTTACATGTGGATCTATTACTATGAGTTTGACTGTGAACTATGTTGGAGTTTTGTAAAATTGTGACTGTTTTAGCATGTTTTGAGCTATAAATCTTGGATCTAATTTGAGATTCGTTGAGGGTTTTTGTTGTATATTTTATGATGGTATTACCAAGTATTGGTGGGATGATTTACTTCAAGATTTCTTGCGTGATTTCACTCTTTAATTGCATGATTTTACACTAGTATTATACACCCACCAAGTGTTTGATAAAATGTCTGAATTATGATTCTTGAGTTGCTCAAGGACTAATGTTTGGCATATGAGATATATGACTTTATGATGATGAAAGCATGTTATATATATGTCAATTTAATGATTAACTTCCGTAGTGTTGTGAGATGACCAAGCCTAGCTCGGGGGGTTATAGGCCTGGGTAACCACATCGAGGTGTTAGTACGTTGGTTGCCTAGTACGGGGGGTAGTAGGCCCGTAAACCACATCGAGGGGTTGGTACCTTTGTCGCCTAGTATGGAGGGTACTAGGACCATATAACCATATTGAGGGGTTGGTACCTCATTCGCCTCTCCAAAGGGGTAGTAGGCCTTGTATATCCTCTATTGATTGTCACTTGCTACATATGTATTTTGTTCTATATAAGCATGGTTTACCTCAAGCATCCTTCATTCATGTCATATTGCTACTATGCTATCTATTGCCTATGATATTGCATTTTTCCTATCTATTGTTATATTGCATCCTACATAGTACATTAAAACGTACTACTGCATACTCTATGTCTATATGATGTCACCATGTAGGAATCGGCCCCGCTTGACCATCCTCCTCCGTGTGGCTAGTATGATTGTCTCTCAAGTTAGTTGGTGAGTCCTCTACTTTGGGGACATTGATTTTGATCTTATGCTATGCATTAAGACTCCCTTTTTCCTTTTATTATCTACTTGACTATAAGGGTGAGCCCGATTGTTTGTATTGGCCCTCGCCAAGTTCTATCGTTAGAGGTGTTGTTGGACATGTTATGTGTAATGCTATGAGCTTTGACTCTCTCTTGACTCTTGATGTCTATGATATGAAAGTTGCCCCTTAGCCCCGCTTATTGCTACTTGCTATCTCTTGTTATATTTTATTGTATCCACGACCAAGGATGTGTAACGATATATTAAGAGGCTTTCTTGGGGTCCTTTTGGGTTCCTCATGCGCCGTGTCATGTCTAGGCCCTAGGTTTGGGTCGTGATAAACTTGGTATCGGACCACTAGGTTGTTAATGGTCCTCAGCATCTAACACATTGCGTTGATTAGAGTCTTATTCATAGTTGTCTTGTGCACCACAACTATGAGTAAGAGGCTATGAGACATCTTAGGAAATGTTTCCCTTCTTCATGTTATAGAGTTGAAATAAGGTTTCCCCCTCCCCCCCATAACAATTGTTCTTTGCTGTGCTAGATCATGCCTAATACAAGAGGAAGAAGAGCCCGCACACCCGAGGGACAACCGACTCATGGTGAGCTTTAGGATGCTCTCCCCTTGCTTGCCCAAGTTATGGCTAACCAAGCCAATCAAGGGGCCCAAGCCCCTCATACTCCTACACCGGCATTCCGAGTGAGAGACTTCATGAGGATGAATCCCCCAAAATTCTATGGGTCAAAGGTGAATGAATACCCTCAAGAGTTCATTGATGAGATCTACAAGGTTTTGGCTATTATGGGTATTAGATCAGAGGAGAAGGTAGAGTTTCTGGCTTACCAACTCAAAGGGGAGGCACAAATATGGTATAATCTATGGAAGGAGGAGAAGGGAATCAACAATGTGGTGCTTTGGGAGGAGTTCAAGGCGACTTTTCTTAATCGTTTCTTCCCTCTTGAACTTAGGGAGGCCAAGATGATGAAATTTATGAATTTGAGACAAGAGTTTATGACTGTGAGGGTGTATTCCCTCAAGTTCAACCAACTTTCAAAATATGATCCATATTTAGTGGCCGACACAAGGTCTAGAATGAATAAATTTGTGATGGGGGTATCTAACTTGGTGAATGAGGTATGTCGGTCCGTTATTTGATTAGTGACATAGATTTATCCCGTTTGATGACCTATGCCGAGAAAATGGAGGAGGAAAAGGTGAGAAAGAGGAGTAATGAGGCCAAGAGGGCCCTTTTGAGGGTAGGTTCCAAAGTCAAAAGTGTGGCCGGTTCTATCAAGGCCAAAGGTCGTCTCATGCTTCTAATATGGGGCTTGCGAATTACTTACCAAGGTCCCGAGGTGTTGGTGGTGTGGGTCCTATTGATGTGTGCCCAAAGTGTGGTAAGGGTCATGGTAGCCCATGCTTGAGGAATATTGATGCTTGGTATGGTTGTGGGGAGATGGGGCAAAAGGCAATAGATTTCCCTCGAAATCGCAACAAGGGTAAGGATGTTCGTCCTCATGGTCGGGGTGCCAATGTGTTTCCTTTGGGGACAGGTGGTCAACAAGGTGGTGCCCCAAGGCACAATCATTTTTCTACTTTACATGGGAGGCAAGAGGTTGATGAGGTGCCCGATGTCGTCACCGGTATGTTAAAATTCTTTGATTTTGATGTGTATGCATTGATTGATCTGGGTGCCACTCTTTCTTTTGTTACCCCTTTTGTTGCCAAAAGGTTTCATGTTGAGCTCGAATTGTTGTGCGAGTCATATAAGGTGTCTACTTCTATTGGTACATCTACTGTTGCTAGAAAGCTCTATAGAAATTGTCCCATTTGTATTTTGCATAAAATATTACCTTGTGATCTTGTTGAGTTGGATATCGTTGATTTTGATGCCTTTGTTGGGATGGATTGGTTGCATGCATACTATGCCTCTATTGATTATAGAACTCGTAGGGTCAAACTTCAATTCACCAATGAACCCATCCTTGAGTGGGAGAGTCATGATGTGGTGGTCAAGGCTAGATTCATCTCTTGCATTAAAGCCCATAAATTGATCTCTAAGGGGTGTCTTTATCATTTTGTGAGGGAAGGGATGTGGAATCCGAAATCCTTCCCATAGAGTTGGTTCCAGTGGTAAATGAGTTTCTTGATGTGTTTCCAAATGACCTTTCTACTATTCCTCCTGAAAGGGAAATAGATTTTGGCATAGACCTTCTCCCTGATACTCAACCCATTTGTGTTCTCCTTTACCGTATGGCCCAGACAGAGTTAAAAGAGTTGATGGAGCAATTGAGGGACTTGTTGTAGAAGGGTTTTATTAGGCCTAGTCAATCACCTTGGGGTCCATCAGTGTTGTTTGTGATGAAGAAGGATGGGTCTCTTAGGATGTGTATTGACTCCTAGCAACTTAATAGGGTCACCATCAAGAAGAGGTATCCTTTTCCAAGGATTGATTATTTTGTTGACCAATTGCAAGGGACTAGCCACTTCTCTAATATTGATCTTCGGTCAACGTACCATCAAGTGAAGGTGAGGGAGTGTAATATTCCTAAGATGACCTTTCTGACTATGTATGGGTGTTATGAGTTTGTTGTGATGTCATTTAGGTTGACTAATGTACCGGCCCTATTCATGGATCTTATGAATTGGGTCTTTAAGCCCTACCTTGATTCGTCTATTGTGGTCTTCATTGATGATATTTTGATCTATTCACATAGTGAGGAGGAACATGTGGCTCATTTGAGGGAAGTGTTGCAAAGACTGAGGGAGGAGAAGTTTTATGCTAACTACGAGAAATGTGAATTTTTGTTTAAGGAAGTTGTCTTCCTAGGTCATATGGTGTCAGGAGATGGTATTAAAGTGGATCCTAAAAAGATGGATGTGATTAGAAATTGGCCTAGACCATTGACCCCATTGGATATTTAGAGCTTCTTGGGCTTAGCAGGTTACTATCTAAGGTTTGTGAACGGGTTCTCTTCTATTGCTTCTCCTATGACCAAGTTGATTCAATAGAAGCCAAATTTGTATGGATCTATGAGTGTGAAAAGAGTTTCCAAGCATTGAAAGATAAGCTTGTGTGTACTCTTATTTTGTCTCTATCGAAAGGGCTAAAAGGATTTGTTGTGTATTATGATGCTTCCCAGGTTGGTTTGGGTTGTGTGTTGATGCAAAATGGTAAGGCGATAGCCTATGCTTCTAGACAACTCAAACTGCATGAAAGGAATTATCCTACCAGGATCTTGAACTAGCCGCCATGGTTTTTGATTTGAAAATTTGGTGTCACTCTTTGTATAGAGTGCATGTTGATGTGTTTACCGATCATAAGAGTCTCCAATATGTCTTCACTCAAAAATATCTCAACTTGAGGCAAGGAAGATGGTTAGAACTTCTTAAGGACTATGATATGAGTGTGCATTATCATTCCGGTAAGGCTAATGTTATGCAGATGCTTTGAGTAGAGTGTCTATGGTAGCCTGGCTCATATTGATGGTGGGGACATAGAGGTGGCTAAGGAGGTCTATCGGTTCATGAGATCGAGAGTTAGGTTGGAAGAGGTTGATAATGGTGGTATTGTTGTTGTTGATGGTTCTAAATCTTCATTGGTTGAAGAGGTGAAAGATAAGCAAGATCCTGACCCCACTTTGTTAGAATCGAAGGCATTGGTAAAAGATGGTATGGTGGAGGTTTTCTCCCAAGGGGGAGATGGTACCCATAGATACCAAGATAGGTTATGTGTGCCTTGTGTTGATGGCTTAAGAAAAAAGATTCTTGATGAGGCTTATGGTTCTTCTTACTCCGTTCACCCTATTTCTACTAAGATGTATAGATATTTGAGGGAGGTGTATTTGTGGGGAGGCATGAAAAGGAACATTGCCAAATTTTTTTTTTGGTTGCCGTAGTTGCCAACAAGTCAAAACTGAACATCAAAGGCCGGGTGGCCTAAACCAAGACATAGAGATTCATACTTTGAAGTGGGAAGAGATTAATACCAATTTTGTGGTTGGGTTGCCTAAGACTAGAAGAGGTTTTGATTCTATTTCGGTTGTGGTCGATAGGATGATGAAATCGACTCACTTTCTCCCGGTTAAGACTACATATGGGGATAACGATTATACTAGGTTGTACATTCATGAGTTGGTTAGGTTGCATGGGGTTCCTTTGTCCATTATATCGGATCATGGTGCTCAATTTACTTCACATTTTTGGAGGTCTTTCCAAAGGGGTCTTGGTACAAGAGTTAAACTTAGTATTGCCCTCCACCCTTAACCGGATGGACAAGACGAAAAGAACTATCCAAACTTTTGAGGATATGCTTAAGGCTTGTATTTTTGAGTTCAAGGGTAGTTGGGATGATCATCTTCCATTGATTGAGTTTGCTTATAACAATAGCTATCATTCTAGCATTAGTATGGCTCCTTTTGAGGCCCTCTATGGTAGACGTTGTAGATCACCGATTGGGTAGTTAGAAGTCGGGAAAATAGCTTTGTTGGGTCCGGATCTGGTTATGGATGCTATGGAGAAGGTAACAATAATTAGAGAAAGATTGAAGACATCCCAAAGTCACCAAAAGTCTTATGCTGATGTGAGAAGGAGGGAACTTGTGTTTAAAGTCAGTTATTGGGTTTATTTGAAGGTGTCACCCATGAAGGGTGTTGTTCATTTTGGTAAGAAGGGTAAACTAAGTCCGAGTTTGTGGGTCCTTATAGGGTGATAAGGAGGATTGGTAAGGTGGCCTATTAGTTGGAATTGCCTAGTGAAATAGAATTGGTTCATTCGGTCTTTCATGTTTCTATGATGAGGAAGTGTGTGGGTGACACTACAAGGATGTTGCTTCCATTAAGGTCCTTTGGAGGAATCAACAAGCCGAAAGTGCTACATGGGAGGCCAAAATGGAGATGCAAAAATGATATCCTTATCTCTTCCATCCTACTCAATCCTAAGGTACTAATTCTAAGTCTTCTATGTGATTTCATGTCTCATGTTACAGCCTCTAAGTCATTTGCATGCATTCACGTTTATATTGACAAAGTTCATGGTGATTTTACACATATGTTAAGTTTTTGAAAATGGTGTTTTTAATGTATTGTTGCATTCTTGTTGGGGCTGATCTCTTCCTTATTAATCTTCTCATATACATTTCTTTGACATTAGGGGATGAATGTTCACAAGGGGGAGATATTGAAACGACCCCAAAAAGTGCTTGAACATGTGCCTCGGAGGTACCTAGAATCGTAATTTCCATTTATCTCAAAATCCGTGTGCGATATCAAAAATTTGACTTATATTCTTAATCATGGGGTCAGATTGAGTGGGAGATGGGTCTAACCCAATTTTAGGGCAAATGAATCACAATTTCATTTTCCTAAAAATCGATTTCCAGAAAGCTTTCCACGCCTGGCGCGACGCATCAAGGGCGCGCCATAGTGTAAAAATGTTTCCAGTTTTCACTTCGGTCCAAGGCTTCATTTCTCCACCTTAACGACAGAAAATAGGAGTGATGTTCCTATGTGTGAAATTACCTATATTTGGACATATTTCACCTTCATATCATTGAAGACATTCCCCAATACTTACTCAAACATTTAGACTCATATTTCACCGTAAAACTCAAGTCCCATAACTCATCCGGATCTAAGGATTTCATTCAAGCTTCAAGTCTCCATCTCCATTCTTCGTCAAGTTATTCTCCAAAGTCAAGGTATGTGGGTTTAAATGATTGGGTCCTTTCAACCATGGTGCCCAAGCTTCCATTTCATCTAATTTACATGTTTTTAAGTTGATTTTACATGTGGGTCTATTACTATGAATTTGACTATGAACTATGTTGGGTTTTTTTTAAAAGTGTGACTGTTTTAATATGTTTTGAGCTATGAATCTTGGATCTAACTTGAGATTTGATTAGGGACTTTGATGTATATTTTATGATGGTGTTACCAAGTATTGGTAGGATTCTTTACTTCAATATATCTTGCATGATTTCACTTTTTTTTTATTGCTTGATTTTACACTAACGTTGCACACCCACCAAGTGTTTGATAAAATGTCCGGATTATAATTCTTGACTTGTTGAAGGCCTAATACTTGGCATATAAGATATATGACTTTAAGATGATGAAATTATGTTGTATATATGTTAATTTTATGATGAACTTCCATAGTGTTGTGAGATGACCAAGCCTAGCTCGGGAGATTGTAGGCTCGGGTAACCACATCGAGGGTTTGGTACCTTAGTTGCCTAATACGGGGGGTAGTAGGCCCGTATAATCACATCGAGGGGTTGGTACCTTGGTTGCCTAGTATAGGGGGTAGTAGGTCCGTATAGCCATATTGAGAGGTTGGCACCTCATTAACTATATCGAGGGGTTCGTACCTTGGTTACCTAGTACGGGGGGGTAGTAGGCCCATATAACCATATTGACGGGTTGGTACCTCCTTCATCTCTCTAAGAGGGTGTTAGGATTTGGATATCCTATATTGTTGGTCACTTGCTACATATGTATTTTGTTCTATATAAGTATGGTTTACCTGAAGCATCCTTCATTCATGTCATATTGCTACTATGCTTTCTATTACCTATGATATTGCATTTTGCCTATGTTTCCTATCTATTGTTGCATTGTATCCTACATACTTAGTACATTCAAACGTACTAACACACACTCTATGCATGAATAATATCACCATATAGGAACCAGAGCCACGCTTGACCATCCTCTTCATCCACGTGGCTAGTACGATCGTATCTCAAGCTAGTAGGTGAGTCCTCAACTTCTAGCACACTGATTTTAATCTTATGCTATGTAAAAAGACTCCCTTTTTCCTTTTGCTATTTACTTGACTATGAGGGTGAACCCGGTTTCTTGTCTTGGCCCTCGCAAAGTTCTATGGTTAGAGGTTTTGTTGAACATGTTATGTGTAATGCTATGAGCATTGACTCTCTCTTGACTCTTGATGTCTATGATATGAAAGTTTTCCCTTAGCACCGTTTATCCCTACTGACTATCTCTTGTTGTATTTTATTGCATCCGCGACCAAGGATGTGTAACGATATGTTAAGAGGCTTGCTTTGGGTCCCTTCGAGTTCCCTATGCGCCGTGTCACGTCTAGGCCATAGGCTTGGGTCATGACAAATATCTGCCTAGAACTCTTCCCAAGGGATCATATTGTTGTTTCCCTTCTCCGCTTTCCATCGGGTAAACCATATTTGAGCTACTCTCTTGAGTTGGTAAACCACCAACTCTACGACCTAACACCCATCATAGACAACACTTTGTACACATTATCAATAAATTCTAGAGGGTCATCATCCACTTTAGACCCATAAAACTCCAGCGGGTTCATTATAGTAATACCTCTCACCTTGAAGCTGGTGTAGAAGCATGAGGGGCTTGATCCCCTTGGTTGACTTGATTAGCCATGGAATGGGATAGCATGGTCATAGCATCCCAGAATTCCTCGTGAGCCACTCCGCCATCTTGAGGTGCTTGAGGAGCAGAAAGAGCTGGTTGTTCCTTGGGTCCGTGGGCTCTGCTTCTTCTTGTTTAGGCATGATCTAAAATGGCAAAAAACATTCGTCAGAGGGGGAAACCATACCTAACTTCTATAGCACGACATAGATCATGAAGAAGGGAAACATTTCCTAAAATGCTTCATAGCCTCTTACTCATAGTTGTGGTGCACTTCAAAACCGTGAATACGACTTTAATCGACATGGTGCATTGGATGCCAAGGACCATTAACAACCTAGTGCTTTGACTCCAAGTTTGTCGGGACTTAACCCTAGGGCATAGACGTGACATGGTGAATGGGGAACCCGAAGGAACCCCAAACAAGCCTATTAACATATTGATTACACATCCTTGGTCACGGAAGTCATTAATCAACAACAAGAGCATAATAAGGGAAAAAGGGGCTAAGGGAGTCTTTCATACATAAGATCATGCAAGAGACTAGAAAAGTCAACCCTCAAAGCATAGTTACACAACTTGTCCAACAACACCTCTAATCTTAGAGTTGAGCGGGGGCCAAGACACTCTCTGGGCTTACCCTCATAGTCATAAACATCAAACAAAGAAATAAGTCTTTACATAACATAGGATCAGTTGATATCATCCTCAGAAGTTGAGGACTCACCAAGCTTGCTTCAAGGGATAGTACTATCCATGTATAGGAGGATGATCAAGTGGAGCTCCAGTTCCTACATGGTAACATCATTTAGGCATAGGGTATATGTTAGTACATTTGAATGTACTAAGTATGTACGATGCAATGCAACAAAAGATAGGCAACATAATAAAGATACATACACATGAGCAATGGGTAAGTATAATAACAATATGGCATACATGATCAATGCTTGAAGTAAACATGCTTATATAGAACATATTACATATGTAGGAAGTGACCACCTTTATAGACCAAGCAAACTAGTACTTGGAATCCAAGGTATGACCACCCCTTAGGAAGTGATTATGAAATTTACCCCTCAATTGGTAGATGAGCATGACCACCTCCTTTATCCAAGTGATTGAGGAATATACCCCCCAATTAGTAGATGAGCATGACCACCCCCCATCAAAGTGATTAAGTAAATGTATCCCTCAATTGGTAGATGCACATACCACCCCCCATCATAGTGGTTGAGGCATAACACCTCCTCAACCAGGTGTTGTCAATTACAATACTATAAATACTTTTTAGGAAAACAACTCATATATACATTCCTTTCATCATCATAAAGTCACTCAACTCATATACCATGCATTAGACCTTGAATAACTCAAGAATTCATAACCGGACATTTTATCAAACACTTGGCGGGTATGTAATGCTAGTACGAAACCATGCAATTCAAGAGTGAAATCATGTGAGAAAAATCAATGTAAAACCACCAACCAACACTTCGTAATACCCTCATGCAAGATACATCAAAACCCTTAATCAAATCACATAATGGGTCATAGATTTGTAGTTCAAAACATGCTCAAACAATCAACATTTTATGAAATCCCAACATGGTTTATAATCAACTTTCACAATAAGAGATACCCATAGATATTCTAACTTGAAAACATGTAATTTGTACAAAAAAGGAAGGTTAGGCACCATGGGTGAAAGGACCCAATGGTTGAAACCCATATACCTTAGATCTTGAATTTCTTGAAATTGGATTGAGAAAGGCTTGAAGCTTGGAATGGGGTCTTGAAATCAAAACTTGTTCTAGAGTTTCCTTGAAATTGTATTGGGGTTTTGGTAGAGGTTCTTGAGAGAATTTGAGAGTGTATTCAAATGGAGAGGAGTGAATTTGATAGTTAGAAATGGGTTTTAGGTCTTTGAAAGGGTAGAGGTAGCATAGGAAGCCCCAAAAAGTCATTAGAATAAACTACATTTACGAAAATGCCATTAATGAAACGAAGAGAAAAATTGATAATCTGTCACCTCACTTGAGGTTACATAGGTTGTGTGAAGCCATATGGTCCATTTACTAGTCCATCAAACCTTACTTAGAAAATTTCACGAAAGTTTATGAGACGGTAATTTTATATTTAGAAAAATTTTTGCTCCAGAAGCCTCACGAAGGGCCTCGCGGCCTGTGCCACACCACGCAGCTCATGTGGCCTGTCGTGGCACATGTATTGGCTACAAAGTGGCCATTATAGGCTCCAAGGAAGCCTCACGAGGTCTGAAATATATGTGATATGTTAGTAGCATCGATTTTTAATAGTTTTGTGATTGGAGAATTATACTGTGCATCCTCGGTTGTGATGTACTATAATCTTTATGCATCTATGTATGTATACTGGTGTTGTTAAAGAGCCGGGAGGCCTTGTAAGGGCTGTGTGTAGGCCGATGCTATCGACAGGTATGCATCTCGATCTAACTGTTAACTATGGGTATTTGTAGACTGGCTTTGATACGATCTGGTGACTGTGGAACCACTTGTTGATTCTTGCCATGTTTTAACTTGATTACTTGCATGCTATATTTTTGTTGGGCCTGATTCTATCCCGATTATTGAGGTCTATGTTCTTGTGGGTTATTGTTAGTAGTTGGGTTGGTTTCTGCTTACTTGAGATTTAGGGTGAGTTATCATTATCCACGAGATGGTAGTAGTATGGATTATGTTTGTTACCTAGTTTTAGAATGTCGTTGCCTACGTTGACTTTGGGTACGACTTGACTTTGGAATTCTGGATCTAGATATACTATCCGAGTTAGTGATTTATTGATACCTTGAAACCTAAGATGACATTCCCCGTTGTTGTTCGAGCACCGACAGCCATTCGAGTATCTGAGTTCATGAGTTACTACGAGTTTCGATGGTTGCAACTGAGCGCGGGACTTTGGATAAAATTCCTAGGACCGATCACCTTGATAGTTTGGGTCTACGACCCAGCTGATTCCATTTTAAGGGTGGATCCCTGTGCTGGATATTATGAGCTGAGACACACTATTTATGATAGGGGGATTCTTTCTCTTGCAGAGGATACATCCCAACGTTACACTTGTGGTTAGACCACTTAGCCCTGGCTGACTGCATGAATGGAGGCCAAGTCAGAATACCCAGGGGTTAGAGTCCTCATGTGATATTAGGGGTTGGAGTCCTCATGTGACACTACTTCGAATGGGTCGAGGACCAAGTTACTGATGTGATGCTTGGGGTCGGGGGTACGATTGTTTACCCATGGATTCACTCACCTTATCACACTCTGATTATGTGTGGGTGTACCTTATGGGTTTATAGGGGCCCGGGGGGCATTCAGGCATTGACACTAGGGCCTTACACTAACGTATAACTTACCCTTGTTTTGATAATGTCGAGAGATGGCCTCTGTGATGGTTCAATTAGGTTTCAGTGATGATTTCTCAGATATGTTGTGCGTGGGTGTACCTCCTAGGGTCATGGGGGCCCAGGTGGCACACATGCATAGATAGTAGGGCTTTGAACCTGTGCACAGTATTGTACATTGGTTTTGGTGACAATTGCGATATGGGTTCACTCAGTTTTTGTCAGCTATCATGGTTGGTTAAGTTGATGTTATGGGGTGATATGATGGGTATACTACTTTTAGATACATTTGAACTTCCTTATGTATTTATTTCACTCAGCGCATTGATGATGCCCATTGGGTGCCTTATTCTGGTACTGACCCCTACTTCTGCATCTTCCCACGGTGTAGGTTTAGGTTCTAGTTAGGGGCGATGATCTCTGAGGATTTAGGAGCACAGGAGACTTCTTTAGGTGAGCACAGGTAGCTCCGGCATATTCATAGTCACCTTCTTTTGTTGGCCATCTTTTGTTCTAGACTCTTACCTTGCACAGTAGCACTATGTACTTTGTAGGACCACTCTCGGGTTGTATTGATACATTATATTCTATTTTTTTGCTATATGTGTTCCTCTATTATTGTGATTATGTACAGCTGACTAACACTTTCTAGGTACATAGAATCATATTATTATGCTTTTATTCTATTGTTTGGATTGGACTAGATGTTAGGAAAAGTACCCTCGGGTTGGGTTTATGGCTAGCTTGTTGGTGGGACCTAGTAGGCGCCTAGAATCGAGTCGTGACACCCTCTTTCTTCTCCCTCCTCTTATGTTCTCAAGGAATCCCTAAGCATGAAGAATGGTGAAAATACCCTTAGAGTTGTATTTTAGAACTTTAGTTAGGTCTAGAAGGTCCAAGGATTTGATTAAAAAGGATAGGAATAGACGAAAATACCCTTCTTAAAAACTATCGACAGGTTCTACGAGACCTCGTTTACGGGCAATAAACCTTTTTACGAGTCGTAGATGACCTCTTGTAGGTGAGGGGTCCAACAGTTTAAGTTACTGGAATTTCACATAAAATCTACGAAACCACTTCTACGGGCCATAAAAACTTCTACGATCCTTCTAATAACTCGTAATTCAAGATGCTGAAAAGTTGATTCTTGGATCACCAACTCACTGAACCAATCTATGGGCCGTGGAATATTTTAGGGTCGTATGTCATCTCGTACATGGGCCTCTGACTTAGAAAATTTCACCAAGTCATCTGGGCATCTACGGGGCCTCATTTATGGGCCATAGATCTCTCTACTGGCCATAAATGGCCCTCGTGGTTTCTCTTCCAACAACTTTTCTCAGTCATTTTCTCAGTTTTCTCTATGCATCTACTCAAAGTAGGTGGAAATAATTAGGGGGTGTTACAACTAAACCCATATAGCAACGAATTTATATTAGCTACTAACAATTGGTGATGTAGTTAGTAGCTAATTTCATATTATTTTAGAAGTGTAGACATTAATTTACATGAAAAAAGGATAAATAAATATTATGTATACAAATAACTTTTTGTTATCAATTAAGATTATATTATATGTCAAACTTCATGTTTGCGTTTCTTGGTTCTAATTTCTACTTGAACAACAAATTTAAAATATTGATCTTTGAAATAGTAACACACAATGAATTATTGTTATTATATAATTAAATTCAATCTAATACATAGATTAACTCCATTTCCTGATAAATTTATGTCATTATATAATGATAAAAAATAAATTAAATAATAGATCACAAAAGTTTCATAGTACAAAAGTGATTGTTCCAATAATTAATGTCAACAAAATATAGGTCAAATTACAATATAATATATTTTACAAATATTTTATTTAAAAAGACAAAATAATAGAACATATTGGGCCCGTTTACCAGCCATAAATTTTCTATCTTTTCTAGTATATATATAAAAGAGGATTTCTAGCCTGCCTAGACTCAATAAATCAAATTCAAGAATAGAAATTTAATAGCGTTAAGGGTAGGGACTTTACCTTCAACATCATCGTCATTTGGCGTAAATAGGTGCGGGTATTTGAGTTTCATTGCTTCCTCGGCTTCCCACGTAGTTTCCTCAACAAATTGGTTCCTCCATAGGACTTTAACGGAGGCTATCTCTTTATTCCTCAGATTACGGAATTGAATTTCTTTGTAAGACAAGCTGTCTTTTACTCCCGTGCTCTCAACAAGAATTTCTAGGGAAGGATCTCCCAAACACTTCTTTAACATTGACACATGGAATACCGGGTGAACGCCATCTAGCTTGGAAGGCAAGTCTAGCTCATAAGCAACCTTTCCAATCCTCCTTACAATCTGGTATGGTCCGATATAAAGCGGACTCAACTTTCCCTTCTTACCAAACCTCATGACACCCTTCATGGATGACATCTTTAAGTACACCCAATCATCCACCTCAAACTCCAAGTCTCTTCTCCTCACTTCCGTGTAGGACTTTTGATAACTCTGTGTTGTCTTCAACCTCTCTTTGATGACCTTCACCTTCTCTATGGACTGGTGGACCAGTTCAAGTCCGATCAATTCAGCTTTACCAACCTCAAACCAGCCAATCGAGGATCTACATCTCATCCCGTATAGAGCCTCATGAGGGGCCATTTGAATGCTGGCATGTTAGCTATTGTTGTATGCAAACTCAATCAGTGGTAGATGGTCATCCCAATTACCCTTGAAGTCGATGACGCACGCTCTTAACATATCCTCTAAGGTCTGAATAGTGTGTTATGCCTGCGCATCTGTCTGAGGGTGAAAAGTTGTGCTCAAATTCACCTTCGTACCCAAACCCTTGTGGAAAGATCTCCAAAATTGAGAGGTGAACTGAGCTCCTCTGTCCGAGATGATAGACGAGGGAACCCCATGCAACCTCACAATCGCTCGAATGTATAGCCAGGCATACTCCTCAGCCATATATGTCATCTTGACAGACAAGAAGTGGGCTGGTTTCGTTATCCTATCAACAATCATCCATATCGAATCATGCTTCTTTTGGGATCTTAGTATGCCTGTGATGAAATCCATGTTGATATTCTCCTATTTCCATTCCAGAATTTCGAAGTTATGAGCTAACCCACACGGTCTCTGATGTTCATCCTTAACCTGTTGACAACTGGGGCACTTAGATATAATTTCAGCAATGTCCTTCTTCATCCCATTCCACCAATAGGCTTCCTCAAGTCTTGGTATATCTTAATAGAATTGGGGTGGATAGAATATCTGGAGCTATGAGCTTCGGCCATAATCCTATTTCGAACACCGTCGCACATTCTTCCTTGATACCTCAACACCCCATCTCCCCCTTTGGATAAAACCATCACCATTGGCTTGTGAACCGCTTCTTTCAATTGGAGCAAGAAAGGGTCTTGGTCTTGCTTTTCCTTCATTTCTGACACTAAGGATGAAGTAGATCCATTTTGAACATTGACTCCGCCTTCATTGTTTTCCTCAAGTTGCACTCCTAGTCGAACCAATATATGCACTTCCTTAGCAAGTTCTCTCCTTCCTTCCTCCACATGGGCAGTGCTACCCATAGACATCTTGCTAAGAGCATTGGCAAAAATATTATCTTTACTTGGGTGGTAGAGAATGCTCATATCATAATCCTTGAGCAACTCCAACCATCTCCTCTGCTGCAGGTTGAGCTCTTTCTGACTGAACACGTATTACAAACTCTTGTGATCAGTGAATACGTACACATGCACTCCATACAAGTAGTGATGCCAAATCTTGAGTGCGAACACCACTACTGCCAACTCAATATCATGAGTCAGATAGTTCTTCTCATGGATCTTAAGTTGTTTAGAAGCATAAGCTATCACCTTCCCCCTCTGCATAAGTACACAACCCAATCCAACTCGGGATACATCATAATATATCACGAAGTCCCTCGACCCATATCGGAAGGTCAACACTGGTGCTGTAGTCAATCTAGTCTTCAATTCCTGAAAACTCTTTTCACATGCCTCTGACCAGTGAAATTTGGCTTTCTTTTAAGTTGGCTTAGTCAATGGTGCTGACAAAGAAGAGAAGCCCTTAATAAATTTGCGGTAGTACCCCGCCAAACCCAAGAAGCTTCTTATCTCTGTTGGAGAAGTCGGTCTTGGCTAGTTCTTAACTACTTCAATCTTTTGTGTACCCACCCGAATACCATCTCCCGAAACAACATGGCCCAAGAAAGCCACTGACTTGAGCCAAAACTCACACTTTGAGAATTTCGCATACAATTCATGGTATTTGAGCGTTTGAAAAATCACTCTAAGGTGATTAGCATGCTCCTCTTCCTCCTTACAATATACTAGAATATCATCAATAAACACGATCACGAATATATGAAGATATGGTCTGAAGACCCTGTTCATCAAATCCATGAAGGCTGCAGGTGCATTTGGCTACCCGAAGGTCATGACTAAGAACTCAAAGTGGTCATACTGTGTCCTAAAGGTTGTCTTTGGGATATCACTTCCCCTCACCTTCAATTGATGGTAACTCGATCTGAGGTCTATCTTGGAGAAACAAGTAGCACCCTGAAGTTGGTCAAAGTGATCATCTATCCTGGGGAGAGGATACTTATTCTTCCTGGTAACCTTATATAGTTGTCGGTAGTCTATACACATTCTGAGAGACCTATATTTCATACACACAAATAGGACTGGAGCACCCGAAGGTGAGACATTAGGCCTTATGAACCCTTTCTCTAGAAAGTCTTTCAATTATTCTTTCAATTCTTTCAACTCTCCGGGGGGCCATCCTATAAGGTGGAATTGAGATGGGTTTGGCCTCGGGAAAGACATTAATCCCAAAGTCAATCTCCCTATCAGGAGGGACTCCAGGCAGATCATCAGGAAACACTTCGGGAAACTCATTCACAGTCCGGACTGACTCAAGAGTAGAAGATTCAACATCCTCATACTTACTCGCATGAGGTGGTAAATACAACCCTTGGAGATCAACTTTCTGACTCTAAGGTAAGAGATAAATTTGCCCTTAAGGGCAACAAAACTTCTTTTCCACCCTACGATAGGCTCATTAGGATATTGGAGCTTAACAATCCGAGTTCTACAGTCGACATCAGCATAACAGGCGTGAAGACAATCCATGCCCATTATTACATCAAAATCAACCATCTCCAACTCTACCAAGTCAGATAAGGTGTATTTATGATAAATAAACACTACACAATCCCTGTAAACTCTCTCAGCTAAGATAGACTCTCCCATAGGAGTAGAAACAACAAAAGGTTCAAGAAAACACTCTGGAAGAATCCCAAATTTACTAGCCACATAAGGGGTCACAAAAGACAAAGTGGCACCCAGATCAAGCGATGCATAAAAATCAAAGGTAAAGGCTCAAAGCATACCTGTGAAAACATCTAGTGCAGCCTCCTTATCCTGTTGATTACCTATAGCATAAAGCTGGTTCGTCCCGCCTCCTATACCACTAGTAGTACTCCTTTGTTGACTGACCGCTGGAGGGGCTGCAGATGACTCTGGTCTACTGCTCCCCTCACCTCGTCTCCTCTTTGGGCATTCATAACTGAAGTGACCTTGACCACATAAATCAGAAATATCTCTTCCCACATGCAACTCACCTAGATGAATTTTATCGCACTTGCGACATGGTGGCTTTCCCCTGGTGCCTTGACCTTCGGTCACACGGGCCTGAGAGTGAGAACCCCGAGCCCTAAAATTCTGATAACATGAGATTTCTAATCATACCTATTTGGTTGCACACCATTATTCTGTCTCTGCGGGCTAGGATCATGTTCTGTTGTCTTCGCCTTTCTGTTACATCTACTCTTCTCCATCTTTCTTCTTGTCCTTCTCTTTCTGCTGGGCATATACCATAATTTTAGAGATGTCCATGCCGAAAGCAGCAAAGATGTGTTACATTCTTTCTCCACATGTCTGCCCAGACAAGACACAAACTTCCTCATCCTCACCCTCATGTCTTACACCATCTCTTGAGCATACCTTGATATCTTAATGAACTTAAGGCTATACTCCTTCACAGTCATCTTTCCGTGCTTCAGATTCACGAACTCATCCACCTTCGGCTCCCTCAACTCTTAAAGAAAGAAGTGATTAAGGAAGGTTATCTCAAACTCTTCCCATGCTTCTAACTCCGCATTCTCACCTCTACTCTTCTCCCACTGGTTATACCACATATTAGCAATATCCTTCAGCTGGTAGGAGGCAATCTCAACTCCCTCGATCTTATCAGCGTGCATCTCCTTCAGAACCTTATACATCTCATCAATGTTTTGTGGGTCCTCTTCTACTTCCAATACTGTATACACTGGAGGGTTCATTCTCAAGAAGTCTTTATGTCTGGTGGCAGCTGAGGGCTCCTGTGAGCTCGAACTAGGATCTTGAGTACCTTTGTTAATATCGTGAGAGGCCACAAACTCAGTCAGCATGGTGATGGATCCCTAAATTTCGTCTCGATAGTGGGAGCTGGCTGGGGATGAGCAGGGGGCACCTGTGGGACCTCAGCAATCCTAGCAGAGCATCCCCGTCTCCTCACCAGTGTCTGGAATGGGGCCTCAGGTTAGGAATTCCAGCTAGGGCTGCGGCATCTCTTTGAGCAGCTTTTTTTTCGGTGATATTTTATGTAAACATATAATGCACGAGTTAAACGGGATTTCCATAGAGTTAAACTCTATCGCACGAATTCTGATCATCAAAGAAGGGTAAGTTCTCCTAATGTCCCTGCTTATAAAGTGTGGTGTACAACACACTCTTAAACAAGACTCTACTAGATATGACTACATAGACTCCCTAGGATGCTCAAACTCCAGGCTCTGATACCAAGTTTGTCAAGCCCTGGGAGGGTACCCTAAGCGTAATTAGCACTCGAAGACTATTGCTAGTCCCCAAGCAAACCACCTAGTCTCATTGCATTTGTTCATTTAGTTCAATAGTGGAAGATAATAAGAAATTAGCTAACTATCAGTGAGCTACAGGACTATCACCATCACCATCTAGAATAAGCTAAGAACAACGGTGACAATGTCAATATAAGAAAAGAATAGGTTGGAAAAGAACCCCAATATCAGCGATCATCAATCTATGTCTATGAAACCTTTATAACTACTATCAAAGAAGGTACCATGATAGGTTATGGCTACCACAATAAGAAATAACTCAAAGTACTGGACAGATAAAGATGTCCTCCAAAACAAGGGAGGACTCACCAAGTCTTCATCTGGGATCTGCGAACCTCAATAATTAGCCTGCTAAAGTACTCTATCTATAAAATCTGCATCATAAAATGATGCAGTGCCAAAGGGGCGTTAGTATATAGAATGTACTTTATGTAAAATGGGCTAAAATAAATAGTATACAATAACATCAGCTCATCAATCACTCATCCTCATCTCATAGTAGGAAATCGGAATCTATCACATCACTATCCATCAAAACATCAGACAGTCATATCAACTTCAGAGTACTATCACCAAGAACCCTATCTGGGAGTTTGTATAACCGATAACCACCACCTATGAGATGGTAATGATACAACGAAGAAATGTAGTTGCCACATCCGTCCAGTACCTTGCCGGGGTACATGACAAGTATGTCAGGGATCCCAAAAGAAGTTTTTCAAGCCCTCTATGGGGCAAAGAAAACATTCGCTTTCATGGTCCAATCCTCTACTACACCGGCTACATAGTTAATGAGTGCGAGTGGGACTCACTCACACCTATTTGGTGCTAATACTCCTCTGAGGACTCAATATGCTCATAAGTCTATCAAATCATCAAGGATTTCCATCACTCAGCCCCTATGGGCAAGAACACTCGGCGTATCTCATCATCTATCAACTCAGAGAGTAAGATTATTCTTTCACAACTAAGTTACAGTCTCATTAGGCTCTAAGAACACTAATTCAATCAGTTTTAGTCATCAATATACTCATCTCAGGGCTCAGACTCCAACAATCATCACATTCAGACAATCAAGGCTCTAGACATTACCCCTAAGTTCAATCTTGAAGTTTTAAATAATGAAATCATGCAAGTTAAAAATACAATCTTTACAAAAATACATGCAAACAGTAACTACAAGTATGAGGATCATCAATTTAAGATAATGTATAGACATTAAAGAAATCCTCAAGAAAGTTTCAAGAAATCATAACTCTAGAATTATCAACTGTCAATCTCTAGTTTATTGGATCTATTAGGGCACATGGGAGGACATTCTCATGTTTTGGATAGCCTTTACATACCTAGGTTGAAGAGTTATCAAGCTTTTTTCAAAAACTTGCACCCGAATTCAGAACCCTCCACTCTATGTTCTTCTTCTCTCAGAAACCCTCACATAGAAAACTTAGAAAAGTAATGAGTTTTTAAACCTCAATCACTAATAACTGACCTATAAAACATGTTTTAAGACTTAAAAATAGGTTGAGAATGACTAAAATACCCTTCTCAAATTTTAAATTTAAAGTTTAAATCGATGTACTGGTCCGCGATGCGCCAGGGGCGCTGACCAGTATATTTTCACCAATTTTCGAGAATTTCAATTTCCACCAAAATATAAAGAAAAACAAAGTGTTGCTCCATGCCCCCTCCGCGTCACGCCAGGGGCGTGGACAGACACTATATTTTTACTTAATTAGTAAAAATTATTTTTTGCTCTGGTTGTTGTTATTCGGGCTGAGACCACTTTCTGACTCGATTTTCCGTGCAGATCGCAAATCTGGTCTCGAATATCCAATCGGAGCTTTGAAAGATGCTTTGTGTGCATGACTACATTTTAGGGATATTCTAGTCATTTCATGGGGTGTTACATCATACCTCCTTCTTCAGCATTTGATCATCTATTTATAGGGACTGTTGGACTTCAAAACTGGACTTGAAAACCTTGGATATGAAATGGCCTTGGAACTTAAGGCATGCAACCGCCCATTTCCACTTATAGTCTTGCACATGCAACTACCCATGTCTCCTTATCATATTACCTCATTTTCGACATTTCACATGGTCATTTTGACCTTTTGTCCTAGTTGTCTATATATTACTTGTCTGCCATGATATTCCTTGTCCGCCACTATTTCTTGTATTTTCACATCTATTTGGTTGACTTCTTATTTTGTCATTTTCTGTAATATTTGCTCACGTTTCTAGATTGTCTAGTGCAATCGGATCGAAGCTCATTCCTGAATCATCATCCATTCCATCATGAACCTCGTCATTTGAGTCATATTGCGTTCCTTTGTATTTTACGTCTTCATACCTCTTAGTGTTGCAGGGAGTATCCGTAATTTCTTCTCATTAGTTACACTTTTTAGCAAAGTGTCAGCTATCAATGGATTTGTTGAGTCTTTACCGGCTACCATTTGAGCCGGACTAGCTGTGTCCATATCCAGCACAGTGGATATGTTTGCATTCATTGGGGAATACACACCCATTAATAAATTTAATAAGTCTTACCGGCCACCATTTGAGCGGACTAACTGTGTCCATATCAGACTCGTCTCATCCATTTTTATTGGAGATGGAGAACACTGAAGATTTTTGATACGATCATCCATCCTTATCTGCATTTAGTATAACTCGAATTTGACTGCACGTAGGTGTTCCTCCATCATTTATAATTTGTGACTACTGAAGAGCAATAGTTACAAAAAATAATTTTATCAGTGTCTTTTTGGATATTATACTGGATAGTCTGTCCTGGATTATGTTTAAGGGTTGGAGAAAATATAAAAGTTGCGTCCTAATATTCCTCTAGCATAGTCTAATGCTTCATTGAGATCATTAAAACCTTTGAAAAGTGGGGCTTTGACCCCTTGTATTGAATCTACAACTTCTATCCATGTCTGGAAAATGCCATTAGTTTTCCCATGCATAACTACATAGTATTTAAACTTCATTTCTCTACTTTTGTCTGTGAAATATTGACATAATGCATTTACTACAGCTATGAAATATTTGTTGTCTTTTTTAGTATATGTTATCCAAAAATTATCTACTAGACACCTTTTTAGTTTCTCTATTATGCATTCAAGTTATACCCTAAAAGATAAATTAGACGGTCGATAGAATATTAAATTATGCGTTCTAAAATATATTCTCTCCATTATTTTTGCTGCTACCGTCTGAGGTCTGAAACGAACATTACCTATAACTGTTTTCGCATACAAGTCTGGAGTTGATGGCTCAGCTTTTACCGTGTCTATAGGATTTGTCGTTGCTGGTCTTATGCTGAAAAAAATAGTTCTCATTAGTTAAGTTTAAGATTTAATTTACCTAATTGATCTGTTAGTTTATTATCTTTTCCTTTAATATATTCAAAGACAATATTTTTGTAGGTTGAGATTGTATCCATGAAATTAAGCCATCTTCGCCTACTA
>JAPFFP010011393.1:0-17152 GCA_026153255.1 Solanum medicagineum
GAGTTTTGGTTGAGATCCGTGGAATTCTTTGTCCATATTGTATCTGATGAAGGAATAAGGGTTGATATCCAAAAGATAGAAGTTGTGAAGAACCGACCAAGAACTACCACATCTACAGAGGTTCATAATTTCCTTGGGCTAGCAAGTTATTATAGGAGGTTTGTTGAAGAATTTTCTTCGGTTTCCGCACCTTTAACAAAGCTAACACAAAAGGCAGCCAAGTTCCAATGAACCGATGCATGTGAAAGAAGCTTCCAAGAACTGAAAAATAAATTGAAGACAATAGTATATTGGTACTTCCTGATGGAACACAAGGTTATGGGGTGTATTTTGATGCTTCGAGAGTGGTCTTAGGATGTGTCTTGATGCAGCATGGTAAAGTAGCTTATGCCTCAAGGTAGTTGCATCCACATGAGAAAAACTATCCAATGCATGATTTTGGAGCTAGCGGCAGTTATATTTGCTATGAAGATATGACGCCATTATTTGTATGGAGTTCATTTTGACATATATACTGATCATAAGAGACTACAATATATCTTTAAGCAAAAGGACCTGAATCTAAGGAAACGAAGATGGCTTGAGTTATTGAAAGATTACAACATCGATATGTTGTATCATACCGGGATAGCAAATATGGTCGCGGTTGCTTCAAGCCGCAAGGTAATGGCAACCACTTTCGGCAGTTCATATAAGAGAAGAGATAAGTAAATATCTACATAAATTAGCTAGCCTACGAGTTCTCCTTCTTGAATCTCCAGATGAAGGAGTTATATTGCAAAATGCAGCAGAATCCTCGTTGATAGCGAAAGTGAAAGAGAAACAACATATAGATCCCATTCTATTACGTCTTAAGGAGAATGTACAACAAAATATGACAAAGGCATTTGAGCTCATGCAAGAGGGGGTACTTCAATGTCAAAACAGATTGTGCGTACCTAATGTAGATGGGCTAAAAAGGAGAATGATGATGGAAGCACGTCTTCAAGATATTCGGTCCATCCGAGCTCAACCAAAATGTATCATGACTTGAAGGAAGTATATTGGCGGGGGAAATGAAGAAGTACATCGCAAAATTCATGGCTTTATGTCCAAATTGTCAACAAGTTAAAGTAGAGCACCAAAAGCCGAGGTTATATGCAACATATAGAATTTCAAAATTGGAAGTGGGACATGATCAACATGGATTTTTTTATTGGGTTACCTCACTCATTTTTGAAGTTCGACTCCATATGAGAAGTTGTTGATAGACTCATCAAACCGGTGCACTTCTTGCTGGTCAAAACTACTTACACAGTCGAAGAGCATGCAAGATTGTACATTAAAGAGATAGTTCAGCTGCATGGAGTACCAATCACTATTATATCTAATAGGGGAGCTTGATTCACTACAAAGTTTTTTTAGAGACGTTTGGGGACACAAGTGAATTTAATTATGGCCTTTCACCCACAAACGGATAGTCAAGCAGAACGTACAATTCAAACACTTGAGGACATTCTTTGAGCTTGATTGTTAGACTTCAAAGGTAGCTGGTATGATCATTTTCCACTTATTAAATTCGCTTAAAACAATAGCTACCACTCGAGTATCAAAATAGCACCATACAAATCCTTGTATAGAAGAAAGTGTAGATCACTATTGGTTGGTTTGAAGCAAGTGAAACTGCCTTATCTGGATGAGATCTTGTTCATCAAGCTATGGAGAAAGGCAAAAAAAAAAAAGATAATACAATAGCAGCTAGCAGCAGCTCAAAGTTGACAGAAATCATATGTAGATGTTAGATGGAGAGGACTAGAATTTTCCATAGGAGATTGGGTGTTCTTGAAGGTGTCTCAAATAAAAGGGATAGTGAGATTTGGTAAAAAGGGAAAATTGAGTCCATGCTACATAGGACCATGTAAGATTGTTAAAAGAGTTGGCCAAGTTGCATAAGATTTGGAGCTACCTAGGAGCTTTCTATGGTTCATCCAATATTTCATGTTTCAATGCTTCGAAAGTTCATAAGTGACCCATCTTGTATCACTCCAACCAAAGATGTACAGGCTACAGAAGGTCTCACTTATGAGGAAGTACCGATTATTATTCTGGATCGACAAGTCAAAAAGTTAAGAATAAAGAAGTAGCTTCTGTGAAAGTAGTATGAAAGAATAAGCAAGTTGAAGAGGTTACCTAGGAAGCAGAAGAAGCAATGAGATCCAAGTACCCCTATCTCTTTGAGTCCACTGAGGAAGGTGAAAATTCGGAGTTGAGGCATTGACAAGTAAGTACGTGTCTATATGTATCGTGTGATTAATAGTAGTATGTAACTTAGGCTTTAACTTGTTAGGGCCGACTAACTATACTATTCGAGGATGAATGTTCCTAAGGGGGGAGGATGTAACACTCCGTATTTTCTATATGTTAGTCCTATCTATTTGACACTTAGAGGAGAAGAAACTGAAGCCCTTAGTTTGGCAAATACAGGTGTGCTGCCCAGGTGTAACTTGTGGGTGTAGTGAACTGCCTACATGTTTTTATTAGCTACTAATACTGGTTTCATCACCTACTCGATTGTAGATAAATATTTGGAAAAAGGGGAGGTTACATTGCTGTTATAACAAGGTGGCACGCCAAGGTATGTAACGCTATCAAATGCCATATTCTTTGGCATGAAATCTAACGCTCGCATCACTATCAACTAGTAAGCTTCCCAAGTGCTATTTCAATAGTGGTGGCGTTGTTTATTGGTAAATATGTAATTTTACTTTTTCAAGAACTACCATGAGGATCCACGTCTACTCGTAAATCCAATTGTGTATACTTCTAAGTAGTACGTCAAAGTTCCATCTGATTCTTATATTATGTACTACCTTAAATGACTGTTATCCTATCTTATATTATTGGTACATAGTTCCAAAGCTCCAAAATTTATTATGACCACCAGAGTAACAATCTCAAAGTATTACAGAATAACCTAAAACAGTGTTCACAATGTGTGGGTGGTAGGCCAGGGCCAAAACCCTAGCATGGGTCAATCTCTCTTGGTTCATAAGGGTGGCAGCATAGGAAATAAGAGCCTAGCCTAAGTCGATCCCAATTGGTATAGTTTTGAGGATAGCATCTGAGGGGTTAAAATGCCTAGCATGGGTCATCCTCTTTTACCACTGATCAGCTGGTCATTTGTGTCACATGCCTCAAAGAAATTATAAAGTACTAAAGGGTTAAGAAAAGAGTGTAATGTACATGGCCCCACAAATATAAAAAAGCTGGTCTTTTATAATGATATGTGCGTTCATGCATTGATACTTGATGTCACTTGAGTTCGCATTTTACATATGATATTGGCTTACATATTCAGTACACAATTTCGTACTGACGTCCCCTTTGGAGGATGTTGCAGGTGCAGGTACTCTAGCTAGTAGACCTTCGATGTAGGAACACTCAACACTCAACTGCTTTTGGTGAGCTCCAAGTTGATACGGGGCTTTACTGAGTTTGTAGTATATGCTTTTTGGTGTTGTGTTATAGTTTAGAGTAAGGAGGGGCCTATCCCGACCTATATTATCTTTAGAGGCTTTGTAGACTTATTGTATATGGTTCAACTGCATCTTGTCTATAAATAGCTATGGCCACAGCGACCAAGTATGGTATGTAAGTTTTGGTTCTAACCATTTAGATCTCTTATCTCTATAACTTGTATGATCTTGTCAATGATGTGTAGTGTCATAGTTCTATGCATAGTAAGCACATGTTGCATGTTGGTTCTCTCGGGCCTTAAAGTGCATCGAGAGCCTGTCCATCTTTATAGATTTGGAGGCGTGACAAAATCAAGAGGGAAAAGCTCCTTCTAAACCTCAAGAAGATAGAGGTAAAGGTAAAGTTGAGAAGGGAGGTAAAACCTTCAATCCCAGATCTTCTAAACCTTCTTGTTCTATTCGATGTCAAACGCCCAAGTAGAAGAAATATCATACATAGAGGGAATGGAGAATATGAGTGTAAAGAAAGTGAGGGGGAAGAAGAAGAAGAAGGAGGAGGTGTAAGTGAGGAATATGACTTAGAACTGCCTAATGATAGTATAATAGGGGTAGCTAGGAGAATTATGACAATCAATTTGGGTAGTAATAATGAAGGACAGAGCGAGGATTTGTTCCATACTAGATGTGGGATAAAGGGGAAGACTTATTCTATGATTATTGATGGGGAAGTTGTGCAAATGTGAGATCATTTTAGAATTTAAAGTGTAATGTTAGAAGAAACTCATGAGACAATGCTTGGATACCATAAGTTCAGACTGCTCCTGCTACATTATGATATTTAGGGGCTGTTTTATGTATGTGATGGTATGAGGTGTGACCACAAATGCAATTAGAGGAGAAGAAACTGAAGGAACACTCTTAGTTTGGTAATTACAGGCTTGTTGCCCGGGTATAACTTGTGGATATGAGTGAACTGCCTACATGTGTTTATTCGCTACTAATACTGGTTTCATCACCTACTCAATTGTAGATAAATATTTGGAAAAAGGGGTGTTACATTGCAGTGATAAAAAGGTGGCACGCCAAGGTATGTAAGGCTATCCATTTCCATATTCTTTGGCATGAAATCTAACGCTCCCGTCACTATCAACTAGAAGCTTCCCAAGTGCCATTCCAATAGTTGCGGCATTGTTTATTGGTAAACCTATAATTTTACTATATCAAGCACTAGCATGAGGAGTCCACGTCCAATCATGAGGAGTCCACGTCCAATCATAAAGACAATTGTTTCATTTATACTCCTAAGTAGTACGTCAAAGTTCCATTTGAATTTTATATTATGGTACTACCTTAAGTGACCCTTGTCCTATCTTGTATTATTGGTACATAGTTCCAAAGCTATTATGACCACTAGAGTTACAGTCTCAAAGTATGACAGATCATCCTGAAAACAGTGTTCACAATGTGAGTGCAGCCCAGGGGAAAAAGCCTAGCATGGTTCGATCTCACTTGGTTCATAAGGGTGGCAGCCCAGGGGCAAGAGCTTAGCTTGAGTCGATCCCAATTTGTACAATTATGAGGATAACATCCCAGGGGTTAAAATACCTAGCATGGGTCATCTTTTTTTACCACTGATCAGCTAGTCATTGTGTTATATGCCTTAAAGAAATTATAAACTACTGGGTAAGAAAAGAATGTAATGTACATGGCTCCACAAATATAATAAAGGTGGTCTTTTATTATGATATCTGCATTCATTATTGCTACTTGATTTCACTTGAGTTCTCATTTTACATATGTTATTGCCTTACATATTTAGTACATTATTTCGTACTGACGTCCCTTTTGGAGGATGCTGTAAATGCAGGTACTCCAGCTAGTAGACCTTCAATATAGGCACACCCGACACTTAGCTGCTTTTGGTGATCTCCAAGTTGATCTGGGGCTTTACTGCATTTTTGTGTTGTGTTATAGTTTAAAATAAGGTGGGGCCTGTCCCAACCTATATTATCTTATTAAGGCTTTATAGACTTATTGTATATGGTTCAGTTGCATCTTGTCTCTAAATAGTTATGGCCTCAATGGCCAAGTCTGGTATGTAAGTATTGGTGCAACCTATTTTGATCTTTATCTCTGTAGCTTGTATGATATTGTCAATGATTTGTAGTGCCATAGTTCTGTGTATAGTAAGCACTTGTTGTATTTTTGTTCTCTCAGGCCTTGAGTGCATCCAGTGCCTGTCCGTCTTTATAGATTTGGAGGCGTGACAAAATTAAGAGGGAAAAGCTTCTTCTAAACCTCAAGAAGATAGAGGTAAAGGTAAAGTTTATGAGGGAGGTAAAACCTTCAATCCCAAATCTTCTAAACCTTCTTATTCTATTCAATGTCACAAATGTCATGGGAGGGGTCATATTATGCATGAATGCCCAAGTAGAAGTAATATCATACTTAGAGAGAATGGAGAATACATGAGTGAAAAAAATGAGGGAGAAGAAGAAGAGAGAGGAGGTGTGAGGAAGATGATTTAACTGCCTAATGATGGTATAATTTGGGTAGTTGGGAGAATTATGACAATCAATCTGGGTAGTAATGATGAAGGACAGAGGGAGAATTTGTTCTATACTAGATGTGGGATAAAGGGGAAGACTTATTCTATGATTATTGATAGGGAAGTTGTGCAAATGTGTGAGTTCATATTTGGTAGATAAAGCTAGGAACTGCATGCATGAAACACTTTACTCCATATAGGCTCTAATGATCGAATAATAGTGGAGAGGTAAAAGTAAATAAACAGTGCATGATTTCATTCAATGTTGGTAGGTATGAAGACGAAATTCTTTGTGATGTAGTTCCAATGCAAGCATGTCTTGTTTTACTTGGCCAACCTTGGCAATATGATAGGGATATACTACTCATTAGAAAAAATAGGTATAGTCTTCTGCATAATGGTAAGAAATTACTCATGCACCATTATCTCCTTCACAAGTGTTTGAAGATTAGAAACGATTGAGGGAGACAATGGAAAAAGCAAAGGGGAGAGATAAAAGTGAGCTTGAGGGAAAAGATGGTATCATAGTGCTAGGTTGTTAACGGTCCTCGGCGTCCAACATACCGCGTCGATTAGAGCCTTATTCGTGGTTGTGTTGTGCACCACAACTATGAGTAAGAGGCTATGACATGTTTTGGGAAATGTTTTCGTTCTTCATGGTCAATGTCATATTATAAAGTTGAGGTAAGGTTTTTCTCCCCTAACGATTTTTCTTTGCTATGCTAGATCATGCCTAACACAAGAGAAAGAAGAGCCTGGTTTCTCGGAGAATAACTGGCTCATGAAGAATTTCAGGATGCACTTATCATGTTAGCTCATGTCGTGGCTAATCCAATCAACCAAGGGGCCCAAGCCCCTAATGTTCCTACCCTAGTGTCTCAAGTAAGGGACTTGATGAGGATGAACCCAGCGGAATTCTACGGGTCTAAAGTGGATAAGGATCCCCGAGAATTTGTGGATGAGGTGTACAAAGTGTTGGCTATCATGGGTGTTAGGTCAGAGGAGAAGGTAGAGTTGGTGGCGTACCAACTCAAGGGGGTGGCCCAAATATGGTTTTACTCTATGGAAGGAGGAGAAGGGGAACAACAATGTGATTCTATGGGAGGAGTTAAAGGCGACACTCCTCAATTGGTTCTTTCCTCTTGTGCTTAGGGAGGCTAAAATGATGGAATTCATGAACTCAAGGATCTATGAGTGTGAGGGAGTATGCCCTCAAATTCAACCAACTCTCAAAATATGCTCCCCAATTGGTAGCTGATCCAATGTCTAGGATGAATAAGTTTGTGATGGGTGTATCCGATTTGGTGAGTGAGGAGTGCCGATCCGCTATGTTGATTAGTGACATAGATTTGTCCTGCTTGATGACTTATGCCAAACAAATAAAGGGGGAAAAATGAGGAAAAGAAGGGGTAAGGAGGCCAGGGCCCGTTTTGAAGGAAAGTTCTAAAGTCCCAAATGTAGAGGTGATGATGGTGAGATGCCCAACACTCTGTGTCCAACATGTGGTAAGATTCATAGAGGCCCATGTTTGTAAAACAGCAATGCATGTTTCCATTGTGGTTAAGAGGGGCAAAAGAAGAAAGATTATCCTTGTACACAAGGCAAGGGTGAAGATGTTCGTCCTCTAGGTGGTGTCCCAAGGCACAATCGATTCTATGCTCTTCAAAGAAGGCAAGGAGGGGATGAGGTACTTGATGATGCTACAGGTAAGTTATCGGTTTTCATTGATTTTATAGTGCATTCTTTGATGGTTCCGGGGGTCCCTATTCCTTCCATTATCCCTTTTGTTCCTAGTAAGATTCATGTGTGCCCCAAGTGTTAGGTGAACCTTATGAAGTGTATACCCCGTAGGTGAATCTATTGTTGTGGGAAAAGTCTATAGGGGCAGTCTCATGTCCTAATTGCTTTAGGTCTTGCCTTGTGATTATGGTTGAATTAGATGTGGTGGATTTTGATGTCATACTTTGGGTTGATTAGTTGTATGCATATTGTGTCCCCTTGGATTGTAGGGCCCGTAGAGTTAGATTCCAACTCCCTAATGAACCCGTTCTTGAGTGGGGGATTGTAAAGTGGTAGTGAAGGGGTAGCTCCAGTTCTTGACTTAAGGTCTAGTTGATGTCAAAGGGTTACATTTATCATCTTGGAAGAGTTAGGGGTGCTGACCTAAGTCATTTCTATTGAGTTGTTCCAGTGATAGATGGGTTCTTGATGTTCTTTCCAATATTCTGAATTTAGGGGTAGTGTCTCTGGATTTGGCTAATGTACCGGCTATGTCTATAGGTCTCATGAATAGGGTCTTTAATCCCTACCTTGTCGTATTTGTGGTGGTCCTTGGTGATGGTATGTTGGTTCATTCTCGGAGGTAAGGGAGAGCATGGGGATCATTTGAGGGTGATGTTGTGAATGTTGACGCATATGAGGTTGCTTGTGAATTATGGGAAGTGGGAATCTTTGAGGGTAACATGACAAATCTTGGGGGTCGAGAGGTTATGTGCCAAATATGGTAAGTGTGAATTGTGGGCAATAGGAAGGTGATTAGAACTCCTTAAGGATAATGATATGAGTGTGCATTATCATCCCGGTAGGGCTAATGTTGTGGTCGATGCTCTTAGTAGGGTGTCTAGGGGTAGCCTAGCATATATGGATGATTGTCGCAAAGAGGTGACTAGAGAGTTCCATTAGTTGGCTAGATTGGGAGTTAGCTTGGAGCAAATTGAGAATGATAGTGTAGTGTTCTTGATGGTTCCAAATCTTCTTTGGTTGAAGAGGTCTAGTTTAAGCAAGGCCTTGATTCTGCCTTGTTAGGGTTGGATGTTTTGGGTCAAAAGATGGTAGAGTGGAGGTTGTCTCCCAAGGAGGAGATGGTGGTTTATGGTACCAAGTGGGTTATGTATATTTAAGGTTGACTATTGGGTTAGTGTTGGTAGATCTCCTTATAGGTTTTGGAGGAGAAATTGGTAAGGTTGCATAAGGATTGGAATTATCTAGGGATATTGATATGGTTCGTCCGGTTCTTCATGCTTCTAGGTTCAGGGGATGTGTTGGTGACTCTAGTGCTATGGAACTCTTTGAGGTTGTGGGTGTTATGGAGGATAAGTTGGCTTAGGAGAAAGCCCCGGTGGAGGTATTGAATGAAAGGGTGGAAAAGTTGATTAATAAGGATGTGGTGTTCGTCAAGGCCCTTTGGAGGATTCGTCAAGTCAAAAGTGTCTCTCGAGGAGCTGGAGCGGGCATGGAGAAGCAATATCCGTATCTATCTCATTCTATTCAAGCTTATGATAACATGTCAAGCCCCTTTTATGATTTCAAGTCTTATGTTTCAGCCACTATGTCATTGCATGCATTCATGTTTATGTTGACAAGTTCATGATGATTTTAATACTTATGTTGAGATCTGAAAATGGTGTTTCATTGTATTGTTGAATTCTTGTTGGGGCTGATTCTTCATGATTACCCTTCTCATGTACGTTTCTTTGACATTCGGGGACGAATATTCCCAAGGGGGAGATATTGAAACAACCCCAAAAAGTACCCGAAAATGTGCCTCAGAAGTGCCCAGAATTGTAATTTTCATATATGTCAAAATCCGTGCATGATATCAATGATCCAACATCATATTCTTGTTCAGGGGGCAAAATTGAGTGGGAAATAGGTCTAAGCCCGATTTTAGAGCAAACGAATCACAATTTCAATTTTCCAAGAATACGTTTCCAGTGAGGATTCGCACCCCAGGCGCGACGGGCTAAGGGCGCGCCTCAGTGTTAAAATTGCACAGTTTTATTAGTTTGGTCCAAGACTTTTGGGTCTTGGGCCTAAGTTCCCATATGTGAAAATAACTATACACTTAGCCCTATTTCACCTTCATATCATCCAAGACATTCCCCAATACTCTCTCAAACCCTTAGACTAATATTTCTCTCAAAATTCAAGCGTCCAAATCTCTTTCGGGTCTTAAGGAATTCATCCAAGCTTCAAGCTTCCATTCAAATCTTCTTCAAGGAATTCTCCTAAGTCAAGGTATGTGAGTTTCATTCATGGGTACCTTTCACGTGGAGCCCAAGCTTTCTTTTTATCTACAATGCATGATTTCAAGTTGATTTACTTATGGGTCTTACTTATTATGAATTAGACTACGAACTATGTTGGGGTTTCATGAACTTATGATTGTTTTAGCATGTTTTGAGCTACGGGTTTTGATGTATATTGCTTAAAGGTGTCACCAAGTATTGATGGATGGTTTTACATTGAATTTTCTTGCATGATTTCATCCCTAAATTGCATGGTTTTACACTAGGACTACACACCCGCCAAGTGTTTGATAAAATGTCCGGATTATATATCTTGAGTTGTTGAAGGCCTAATGCATGATATATGGGTTAAGTGACTTTATAATGATCAAAGTATGGTATTTCATGTGTTGATTTCATGATAAGCTTCTATAGTGTTCTGAGATGATCAATAGCCAAATTGAGGGGTTGATACCTCATTAACCAAATTGAGGGGTTGATACCTCATTAACCAAATTGAGGGGTTGATACCTCATTAACAAAATTGAGAGGGTTGATACCTCAATAATCAAATTGAGGGGTTAATACCTCAATCACCTTAGATGCCCATTAGCCAAATGATGGTCTCTTCCTACACGCATAGTATGCATATAAGCGTGGTTCTACTTTAAGCATCACTTATCCATGCCATATTGTTATTATGCTATCCATTGCTTATGATATTGCATTTTGCCTATGTTTCATATTTCTTGTTACATTGCATCCGACATACTTAGTACATTCAAATGTACTAACGCATACTCTATGCCTACATGATGTTACCATATAGGAACCGGAGCTCCATTCGGTCATCATCCTCCTTCACGTGGCAGTAACATCTATTCAAGCAAGTTGGTGAGTCCTCAACTCCGAGGATGATTTCTTTTGCTCATATGTTATGGTAAGACTTTCTATCCTTTATTGTATACTTTTGACTATGAGGGTGAGCCTAGTCAATTGTCTTGGCCCCCGCTAAGTTCTATGCTTAGAGGTGTTATTGGACAAGTAATGTAATTATGCTCAAGCTTGACTCTTTGATGTTTCTGTTATGGAAGAATTCCCTTAGCCCCTTATCCTTGTTTTATACTCTCATGTTGTTGTTGTTCTCTTTTTTCCGCGACCAAGGATGTAAAATGATACGCCGCTAAGAGGCTTGTTTGAAGTCACTTTAGGTTCCCAATTCGCCGGTCACATCTAGGTCCTAGGTCCGGGTCATGACACTCCGGTAGTAACCCGCTAAGCCCAAGAAACTTCTAATGTCTGATAGAGTCAATGGTCCAGGCCAAATTCTAATCACTTCCATCTTTTTAGGATCCGCCTTAATACCATCACCCGTAGGAAAGGAACCTCTTTCAACCAAAACTCATATTTTTCATACTTTGCATACAACTTCTCCTCCCTCAAAATTTGCAACACCACCCTCAAGTGAGCCACATGCTCCTCCCCACTATGGGAATAGATCAACATATCATCAATGAAAACCACCACAAACAAATCAAGGTAGGGCTTAAAGACGTTATTCATAAGATCCATGAATATAGCTGGTGCACTAGTCAACCCGAAGGACATAACCATAAACTCATAGTGTCAATACCTATTCCGGAAGGCCATCTTAGGAATATCACACTCCCTCGCTTTCATTTGGTGATACTCGAACCAAAGATCAATCTTAGAGAAGTGACTAGCCCCTTGAAGTTATTCTAAAAGATCATCAATCCTTGATAGAGGATACTTATTCTTTATGATGACCATATTGAGTTGTCAGTAGTCAATGCATATTCTGGGAGTACCATCCTTCTTCTTCACAAACAACACCGGTGCACCTTAAGGTGATCGGCTAGGCCTAATAAAATCCTTCTCTGAAAAATCCCTCAATTGCTCTTTCAACTCCTTAAACTCCGCTGGAGCCATATGGTAAGGGGGAATAGAAATGGGTTGAGTATTGGAAAGGAGGTCTATGCCAAAATCTATTTCACTTTCAGGAGGAACAACGAAAAGCTCATTAGGAAAGACATCAAGGAACTCATTAACCACTGAAACTAACTCTATAGAAAGGACGTTGGACTCAACATCCCTAACCCTTACAAAATCATAGAGACACCCCTTAGAGATCAACCTTGCCTTTCATGCAAGAAATGAATCCACCCTTGACCATCACATCATGACTCTCCCACTCATGCATGGATTCATTAAGGAATTGAAATTTGACCTTATAGGTTCTACAATCAATAGAGGCATAATATGATTCAACCAATCCATCCCAAGAATGACATCAAAATCCACCATGTCCAACTCAAGAAAATCACAAGGCAATATTTTATGCAAAATGAAAATAGGACAATTTCTATAGACCCTTCTAGCAACAATGGATACACCAACGGGAGTAGACACCTTATAGTTCACGCAACAATTCGGAGTTAACAGTAAACTTTTTGGCAACAAAAGGAGTAACAAAAGAAAGAGTGGATCCCTGGTTTATCAATCCATACACATCAAAATAAAAGACTTTTAACATACCAATGACAACATCGGACACCTCATCCATCCCTTGTCTCCCTTGAAGATTAAGCTTATGATTATTTCAAATATTCTGTGGGACTAAACATAGTACCGAAAGAGGTTGAAGGTGGGGGCTCGATCCAAGGGCTCCTTATATAAAGTCTTGTTCTCTTAACTATGTGCCACCATAGATTATATTATTTCCCTAAAGGGGCTTTTACTAGTGGATCCAACTAGGTCAGGTTACCCACTATGTGGGATATTATTGGTTTATCTTGGCAAGTAAACCACTCCTTTATTTGGTGTGCAGTGAACATTGAGATTCCAAGTAGTATCTCATTTGGTTTTATATGATGGTTAGGGTCTGCTCACACATATGTATAATACATTATGCAAGTGTGATAATCTTCATGCATGTTTTGATTCACGCATTGATCATACATGTCATATTGAGCCCATGTCCATTGATTGTGATTATGCGTACTGATTATTATAGCTTATGTTCCTTGTTGTATGGCACCCTCATACTTAATATATTCCATGTACTTACGCATAAATTTTCCTACATGATCTAACCATGTAGGGACTAGAGCTCCTTCTGATCCTCTTCCTCCTCGTGGCTACCCAGTACCCTTTGAAGACTACTATTAGTGAGTCCTCTTATTCAAGGACAACATCCACTTCAGTTTCATGCTTTTGTTAAGACTTGCCTATTTTAGACTTTTATCTTTTGAGGGTGAGTGCGAGAGATGTCTTGGCTCTCGTTCCATTCACATTAGAGATGTTGTTGGATATGGAAGTTCATGTATCGAGCTTGACTCCTATTATCTTTAGGTAATTGTGAGAATTTCCCTTAGTGGCCTTTTCCCTTCTATGCGTGTTGTATCTGGATGGATGTGATGGAAATCCGAAGTCCCTGAATGACCCATAGCATAAGTCATTCTTACCCATACCTTAGACTTATTTGCTATGTGATCCATATTTATCCCCTTCCCTATAACATCCCAATAGCATGAGTACAAAGCCCCACTTCCCTTACAAATTTTATGTTATATGTTTATTACTCTTTTATGCTTCCGTGATTCCTAGGATGTGCCATGCTTTCTTAAGAGACTTGTTGTGGATCCCTTCACGTTCCTATTCACCGTGTCACATCTAGGCCTTAGGCATTGGTCGTGATAAGCTTGGTATTAGAGCTCTAGGTTTGTAAATGGTCCTCGAAAATCCAACACACTGCATCAAGTAGAGTCTTATTCATGGTTGTAAAGCATGCCACAACTATGAATAGGAGGCTATGAGGCATTTTAGGAATGGTCCACTTCATGATCTATGTCATGTCTTAAATTTAAAATAAGGTTTCCTTTCCTAAAGGGGAGATCTGGCTCCTTAAGCTCCCCAAGAAGAAGGGGTTGCGCATGCCGAATACTGAAACGTCATTTCAATGTTGGCATAAGACGACCAATTGAACCTTATGAAGTTCCATGACTCCAAAATGGAAGAGGAACCCTAAGAATTCATTGATGAGATATACAAAGTGCTTGCTATTATGGGAGTGAGTTCGGAGGATAAGGCATAAATTGTGGCCTATTAACTCAAGGGTGTTGCATAAGTTTAGTTTACTCGGTGGACACTTGAGAGGGAGAATGATGATCCCATCCCGTGGAAGGAATTTCATGTTGCCTTCCTCAACCGATTCTTTCTTATTGAATTAAGAGAGCCAAGGATAATGGAGTTCATGAATCTCAAGCAAGGTTCCATGAGTGTGAGGGAGTATTCCCCCTTAATTAACAAGCTCTCTAAATATTCTTCTGACTTGGCTGCGAACTCTAGGGCAAGGATGAACAAGTGTGTGTCGGGGGTATCTGACTTGGTGAATGAAGAATGTCGCACTTCAATGCTCTTGGGTGATATGGACTTGTCTCGACTCATGCTTATGTCGAGCAACTTGAAGGGGAGAAGCTTAGGAAGAGAAGGAGTGAGAGTCCAAGAGGGCTTAGTATGATGGCGGTTTTCAAGGTTCTAAGGGTGCCCACTTCTAACAATGTCACAAGTTCCAAGGCCAAGGTTCCTCCAATTCTCAAAACAAAGGATTTGCTAATGATGGGGTGCCTAACCCAAGAACTCAAGGTGGCAATGGTAGTATGACTTTTCCTGGGTGCCTAAAATGTGGGAGAAATCATAGTGAAAAATGCTTGAGGGACTCAAATGCTTGATATGGGTTTGGACAGAAGGCCACAAGCTTGTTGATTGTCCCTACGCTTAAAACAAAGGAAATGATGGTCGTACCTAAGCACAAGGTTCTCAATTGATCAAAGGGCACAAGTAGGCCAACAATGGGGTGCTCCATGACATAATCGGTTCTATGCCCTTCAAGGAAGGCAAGGAGTGGAGGAGCTGCCTGATGTTGTTACCAGTATGTTTAAGGTTTATGATATTATGTGTATGCTTTATTTGATTAGGGTGCTATACACTCTCTTTTCTTACTCCTTTTGTTACTAAAAAACTTTATATATGTCCTGAATTATTGTGTTCACCCTCTGAGGTGTCTACCCCCAATAGTGAGTCTATTATTTGTAGAAGAGTAAATAGGGGTTGTCCCGTGTCTATTTTCTTACCTTGTGATTTTGTCGAACTTGACATAGTGGAAATTGATGTTATTCTTGGGATGGATTGGTTACATGCATATATATAATGCTTCCATTTATTGGATAACTTGTAAGGTTAAGTTCCAATTTCCTAATGAGCACGTCTTTGAGTGGGAAGTCATAATTCTGTGCTTAAGGGTAGGTTTATTTCTTATTGAGTCTAAAGTCCCTCCTATTGAGTCGATTCTGGTTGTCAATGAGTTTCTTGATGTCTTTTCCAATGAGCTTCCCGTGTCCCTCCCGTAAGAAAGATAGATTTTGGTATAGATCTGTGCACCGGTACCCAACCTATTTCCATTCCTTCTTACCATATGGCCCCGACGAAGTTAAAGGACCAACTAACTGAAGGATTTGTTGGAGAACGATTTTATAAGGCCTAGTAAGTCGCCTTAGGGTGCACTGGTGTTGTTTATAAAGAAGAGAGATGGCTCAGTTAGAATGTGCATCGACTATCGGCTACTCAATAAGGTTACAATAAAGAACAAGTATCCCTTTCCAAGGATTTATGACCTACTTGATCAACTACAGGGGCTGGTCATTTTTCTAAGATTGATCTTAGGTCCAAATACCGCCAAATGAGGGTGAGGGGTGTGATATTTCGAAGATGGCTTTTCGGACTAGATATGGGCATTTTGAATTTGTAACAATGTCATTTGGCTTAATTAATGCATCGACGATATTAATAGATCTCATGAATAGTGTCTTTAAACCCTACTTTGGCATGTTCGTGGTGGTCTTCATAGAAGACATATTGATTTACTCCCGGAGTGAAGGTGAACATGTGAAACATTTGATAGTAGTGTTGTAAATGTTGAGGGATGAGAAGTTATTGCTAAATTTGATAAATGTGAATTTTGGTTGGCGGAAGTTCATTCCTAGGGCATGTGGTGTGAGGTGATGGAATTAAAGTGGACCCTAAAATGGAAGTGATAAGAAATTTGCCTAGGCCCTTGACTCCATGGATATTAGGTATATCTTAGACTTAGCAAGATGTTACCAGAAGTTTGTGAATGGTTTCTCCTCAATTGCATCCCCTTTGATAAAATTGACTCAAAGGAAGGGAAATTTTGTTTGGACCGATGATGTGAAATGAGTTTTCAAAATTTGAAAGACAAGCTTACATCCGCTCCTATTTTGGCTCTATCAGAAGGGTGAGAAGGTTTGTGGTTTATTGTGATGCTTCAAGGGTTGGTTTTGGGTGTGTGTTAATGCAAAGTGACAAAGTCATAGAATATGCTTCTCGAAAATTAAAGGTGCATGAGCATAATTATCCCACACATGATCTTGAGTTAACGACCATGGTATTTGCTTTGAAAATATGGCTTCATTATTTGTATGGAGTTCATGTAGATGTATTTATCGACTACAAAAGTCTCCCATATGTGCTTGCACAATGGGATCTCAATTTCAGGCAAAGAAGGTGGTTAGAACTCCTTAAAATTTATGACATGAATGTGCACTACCATCTCGACAAAGCTAATGTTGTGGCCGATGCTCTGAGTAGAGTGTCCATGGAAAGTGTATCTCATATTAATGATGGCAATAAGGAAGTGGCTTGGTTAGCAAACTTGGGAGTTAGGTTGAATGAAGTTGTAAATGGAGTACAGAGGTTATTGATGGTTCCAAATCTTCGTTGTTTGAAGAGGTCAAGTACAAACAAGACCCTGACCTCCCCTTATTAGAATTGATGTCTTCAGTGAAGGATGGAAAATCGGAGGTTTTCTCCCTAGGAGGAGATGGTGTCCTTAGGTACCATGGTAGGCTATGTGTGTCTAATATGGAGGGCTAAAAAGATTTTATTTTGCAAGGGGAACATAATTCGTCCTACTCTATTCATCTCGAATATACAAAGATGTTGTCACGACCCAACCCAGGGGCCATCACTGGTGCCGATTGGGCACCCAGACAAACATTAATCCGATTTACCAAATATATCAGTTAAGGAATCTACCAAAAATT
>JAPFFP010011414.1:0-17152 GCA_026153255.1 Solanum medicagineum
ATCACCAAAACAAAAGGAAAAGGTGCAGCAACTTTCAACACAGAATCTGTCCAGATTTTCCAGCACCAACATACTAGTATATACTTCTTGTTTTTCATAAGGAAACCATACTAAATACATGTGTAAACATACTTACCACTATATTCAAGGTATAAGGCTTGTATAAGAACCCTAGTAGTTCCTCTTATCTGCTTTACAAAGTTAAGAAAAGTTGAGAGGAAATAGAGAGAGCAATTTGATTTGTTTTGTGAGTTGGAGTGAGAAATGAATTGTGGAGCTGCTTTGGAGCCCTTTATAAAGCGGTATTTGGCCGGCCTTCTCTTGAATTTTTGACTAACTTATACTACACATTATCAAGTTTGCTTACCCACGATCTTGTCCCTCAAACTTGGGCCTTTTTGGAGCACTAACTTGATGGACTTGGGCTGCCTATTTTCCAACTTTCACTTACTTAATTTTGGGCCAATTTGCTAAGTGTGTTGTGATGTCTTTGGGCCCGTTTTATTATACTTCTTGGGCTGAAAATGCAGCCCATTTTTTATGCCAAAACATGGGCCAAAGTTACACCCTTAAGACGGACTTTATTCATAATCAAACTTAGACAAATTCGACGTCGAGCCTCGTCTCTGTTTAACTAACAAATTTAAGCTAAGCAAGTAGGTGACTCGCCTGCTAGCTTCTAAGTCCTACAAGCACCTCAATTCTTTTACTTCATTTAAGGCCGTAATCTCCTAAATTCGACACAAAACATGTATACCCTCAACCCCCTTAAGTGTTAGACCCACATATAGCCCATTAACACGAGATTCAAGCACATTTAAAATTTAGCATCAATTTGTCCAAACCATATCATGTTTCATTTGAATTGTGCCAATATTGTAAGGTGTGGGGTGTTACAAGCACATCAATCAAATCCTGTTAATCAATCGCTTTTCCTATTTATTACTACCTTGGTCTAGTTAGTAAGACTAGGCGGGTTCTAATATTAGCCGCCATTAGAAAACATGCAAAATGAATAGAATTGATTAATACATGCATATATCCATTCCAAGAATTGTAAATTACCCAAGTTTATTTAGTTTGTTCTTCATGGTTCCAACAACCCTAGTTTTAGATTTTCCTACTCATACTATGGGTTGATGAAGAAATTACGAATTGAGAAGTCATAATTAAACACTTACCCAATTGAATTGAAATCAAGAAAATCTAAGAAGAATCGAGAATCACAGGATTGAAGATCAAATATACCCACAAGTGTCTTCTTAATATCTTCTCTCTCAAGTATTGAGTTCTCTAAGTACAAACCCTAAAAATATTGAACAATGATGTCCCCATTGTACGATAACCTAAAAGTACTATTTATAGTAATTACAATTAAGTCCTAAATAAAATCGAAAACTAGACGGTTGACTCCAAGAAAGGTCTCCACAAGTCATAGTATCTTCTACAACTCGTACTCGAGGTCTTGTAATCAACTCTTGGGATCTTGGACTTATCTTCTATGGCTCCACTTTAAGACTTGTAAACCAATCCATGATTCGTACTGCATGTTTGTAGGATTCTAATTCATCAAATTGTCCCTCACTACAAATCTTCACGAAACCCATCAATACGACTTGTAGAATGCTCTACGACTCATATGCATATCTCGTTGAACTGATCTTTAGAATTTATCCATCATTGGAATTTGTCAAGAAACTACCTCTACGACTCATAGAATGCTCTACGATCTGTAGAGGGTCTCTTAAATCATCAAAAATCAACAATTTTCTGCAATTTTCCGCCAAATGATGGCCAACCTGTCTTCCTGTAAATCTAAACACAAAAGCACATAAAACCCACAAATATCGCATTGACAACACACAAAATCCTAAGTTTTAAGAATCAAATGTGCTTTATTTTGATAGCACATCAACATCTCAACTTATATTGTTGCTTGTCCCCAAGTGACAACTCAATCTATATAGACAATACAGTAACACATAGAACTCAACTCAATGACATATATCATATACATCTCAAACTCAGGTATCCACACCAGCTTTTCAAAATAGGATCAGATAGCTATTTAGCAAATCAATGCAAACTGGTGCATGTGACAACACAACTATGACAAGCAAGGGGCTATCAACAGTCCACAAATCGCTGAACAAGTCAAATGATAACAATGGAATGCAAGTGCCCTAACAGAAAAAAGTATCATATTTGACACTCAATGATGATTTCATGTTTAACCTTGGGACTGTGCAAAGACACTCCCTCTCACAAATGATATTCATGAATAATGACTAATACAATAGGCTTGCCCCTATACTCATGACTCAGAACTTCAACTAACTGGAGTAGGATCACTTTACTACTTTCTAGGCTTGTAACGTAGGCTCAGGGGGCTTTTGTATGATATTTTAGGAAAGTAGTGACTAATGGTCCTCCTTTAAATTACGTTTATCTACACTTCTATCCCACCAACTTTGTCATTTACACATTATTCTCCCTTTTTCCTTATTCAAGCTTTTTCGGGTGCTTTCTTCTCATTTTTCAGCTTTTTTCCTTGTTTTATACTTCTTTTTGTGTTTTTTAGCTCAATCTTAGGCATCTTTTATTTTTCTTACACCCGTTACATAATTTGTTTTCTCCGCCTTCCTAACTCACAAACTTATTTTTGGGCTTTTACCCTTTCACCAACTACCTTCTACTTAGGCTTTTAGCTTTTGCTGAAGTACACAATAAGTATCCTCTGAACCAAGGCCACTTTTGGGTAGCCACTCTTTACTTAGGATTTTTGCCTCAGTTAAGGTTCAAAATGCTCAAGGAAAGACCAAGGCGGATTTCAGGATTTTACACATGATAAGGCTAGGTTAATTAGGTGTTTTGAAAGAATTGGGATATGTAAGGCTCAAATATTTGGAATGAGGGATATATCATCATTTGGTTGGCTATTTTTAGATAAAAGTGGACTAATTAAAAAACAAAGGCCTAGGATCCTTTCCTAATCCATTTAATCTACAATTTAAGTTAGAGTAATAGGGAAAGTTCCGAATTAGCACAAAATACATGAATTTTGCAAAATAAGCTCTCACACACATGACATTGCATACATTATCAACAAAAGACTCCCATATCATGCTTTCTGTCTCAATTTACCCTCATTTATCAAAACTAATGTTGTCAAACACCTAAACATTCATCGTTACTATCTAGCGACTAATGAAAATTTTTGGTAGGTACCATTTTTCGAAACAAAGAATACAAACATGCTATTTGCCATAAGTATTAGTACTATATGCTACACATATTATCTAAACATCCTAAATATGCTGGTACAACAGAAATTAAATATCCACGAGAAAAAAGAACACAGACAAGAAAACCTCGGGATAAAAAATTAGGGTAGTTATGGACCATAAGATACTCAGACTTCACTGAGGCCTATAACTAGCCACACCCCATCAAAAAAGATGTGCATTGTCCCTAATGCACAAACTCAGGCAAAAAAAGATTGTAAGGGGTCAAAAATATACCTGGGCACCTAAGCGCAGATCTCTGGCTGAGTCTGGCCATCCCCCTCCTGTGGAATAATCTCCTCAGTAATAGTAATCTATTCGGAGGGGCCAATACCCCTCAACTTATCATTCTCACGAGCTATATCGCCTCATCATGCCTCAATCTCCTCACGACAAGCTCGAACTCCATCCTCTAAGAGCTTTGCACATACATTACTCTCCTCTGGCTCCTCATTCGTGCATGATGTCTTCCTAAGGGAAGTCATTGTAGGCTCCTCAAAGGAAAATAAATCCAACATCGGCACCATAGAAGTCGTCTCTAGTAGTGTGACTGGTGCCACTAGTGATATTGTCATATCAGCTCGGAGCTGCTGGATCTCCGACTGTAGGGCTGAAAAATCTGAAGGCCGAACCTCGACCAATGTCTTTTATACCTGATCCTCAAAGGCATCGATGCGGCAATCCACATCGGAAATACGATCCTGAATAGTAACGATTGTGAATGCCCGACTCCGACACTCTGAATATGTAATATCATACCGGACCCACGACTTGATCTGCTGAATAAGCTGATTCAACTGAGCCTTAACATATGATAATCTTCATTCCATGGCCTGAATAGAAGCGACAGACATGTAGACAATGCTCGCTGTAGGAGTCTGTGAAGTAGTGGCCTCTGGTGCGGTAGCAACAATAGTGGGCCCCTTCTCTTCATTTGTACCATGCTGCAGGAACCTCTCCTCTATAGTAGTAGTAGCAGTGGTGGTGTGTCTCGCAGAACACTTAGGCGGTGGCATTGGGGAAAACATTTCTGGCTGAAGTACAGGTTGTGCTCGACAAAGTGCCACCGGTGCCATCGGATTCTCATCAGCCTTGATCAGGCTGGGCTCCAAAGTGTGCTGGGCCGCAACTAACTGGTCTTGCTAGTGTAATATTTGCACCCTAGACTCTACACTAACTCTATAGATCAAATAAGGGAACGGGATGGAGGTGGACCTCTTCAATGTGGCCTTATGTATCTGCTCGGTGATTATGGGGGCCCAATCTATATCATAGCCAGCTAAGATGCTGGCAACCAAAACTGCATGCTCTGGCATTAGAGTATTATCTATCAAGGTTGTCGAATGTGTGATCGAATAATGGCTCACCCAAATTTGGTGTAAAAGCTGAGCGAAGACTTGATGATAGTCTCTGTGTAGGTGTTTACCCAAGCAGGTTTTGAATCCTGCTCTGAAATATCACTAGCCACCTATATTAAAAATGTGGTTTGATGCTCAGGATCCTTCATAATCAATAGGTTCCTAACCTGCCCCAACCTGTAATCAAACTCTGCTGTGGATCTGGGGGCATGGTAGTCAGGACCAAACAACATGCGGTAGATGGTCTCCTCTAAAATGTCGAAACGCCGACCTCTTACTCATGTCTCCGTTTGCCTAGGCTGAGTGAGAGGTTTCTTCACCTTAGGAAGAGAACGCTAGATGGTGGCTGCCTAAGATGCATAGAACTTCCTCACCAGCACTGGGGAGTACCGTCCAAGTGACTCTGTCAGCCACATGATCCCATAATGAATCATCCTGTCCTGTAAACCAGGGACATGGCTAAGTCTATCAGAAATCACCCTAGGCTTCTGATATATAGAACTGGTAGGACGTCCACGCTCCTTTGGCTGCATGCCCTACAAATATATCACCTCCATGCCCTTGACACACCACCGGTTAGTAGAGGCATCTAGGGCTGATGATGATGATGGTGTGACGGAGGACTCGACATTTTCTCCTTCCTCAGAGCCCTCCTTAGAACTAGACTCCTTTCCTAATGGAGTCATCTATGGCATACCGCTCACACGCTCCTCACTACCTTCCTCTTCATACTCGGAAGAACTAGCAACCGAAGCCTGAGTACACCCAGCTTTGATTGCGGCTCTAGTCTGTGGTATCGCAGCATTTGGGTCGGGTATGACATCGATGATCTCTAGTGACCCACTCAGCTAAGGGGTCTGCTCGTCACTCAAATACTTATCATCTAAAGGCTAATCCCTGATCTTTCTTCTCAAAGCCTCAATCTCAGCATGTCTACCTTTTGGGGCCATAATACCTAAAAAATAGATATAAACATACCATGGTTAGCCCCAAGAATCAAGAAATGAAATGCAAAAATTATTTGAGTACAGTTGCAGAAGGGCTCTACGAAAGCCCCTTTACAAATCGTAGTGAATAGTATGAGTCATAAAGTACTCTTGTAGACCAACAATTTAGAACAATTTTTGTCACAGGAAAAGTCTACGAGACCATGCACGATTCATAAAGTAGCTTACGAGTGGTAGACTGGGGTCGTAGAGAACTCTAGTGAATAATTAGATTCAGGCAGGGGTCCATGAGACCTATCTATGAGTTCTAAAGTGATCTATGACTCGTAGAAGGTCTCGTCTGATAGAAACTTAGAAACATCAAGTTTCTAAAATTCTACACGAGGGGGAATTATGACTTGTAAATTGTTGTACGGGTCATAAAAGGCACTCTTAGACCAGAAATCTCAGTAACTTGAGTTTCTTAGTCCATCACATAGACCCCAAAAGTCATTTTTAAACAACTAATTCCCAGCACCAAAGCAAGAATACAAGCATAACTTGGTTGCAATCAAACAATCCTATCCCCCAACATGTTTTAGGCATACATACCCCATTGAAACGATTAAACATCAATTAACCTATCGTTTCGACTAACCCTAATTCATTCAAGCTATTATGGACCTGTCTATGTCATAACCATCAATTTTACAAGCAATAATCACCCTATAAAATTCAATCAAATATGGTGGATGATTCAATAGGCATACCAATTAACAATCACAAGGCCAAAATACTGAATTTCGGATTCAAGTAACAGTTCAACTATAGACAACCCAATTTCACATAACACAATTAAATGTCACACAAGGGTTACATATCTAACACCATACCCATTTAATTTCAAGTCAACCAATTAAATAAGGAAAGTTAAAGATTAAAATTAAACCAAGAACTTATCAAAAGTGGAGATGTAACTTGAAGAAGATGAGAGAAAGTGAATAATCACAAAACCCAAAATGCCGAAAACATCGCCAAAAAAAGTGATCACGGTGGACGGATATTGATCAAAAAATAGAGAGGAAGGGAAATATAGGTAAATTTTAGTCAAGTTAGGTCAAATAGGGGTCAAAATAATTTGACCCCTCCTTTTATACTTTTACCGAGTCGTCTGAAAAAGTTGTTGAGCCTGGGTCTACGAAACCCCAATTACGAGTCATAGGTAGTTCTATGGCTCGTAAGTCATGGTTTCATAGAACCATCCATACTTAGCAAAATTTCAGAGAACTTATCTGGATCCATAAACCCCATTCACGACTCATAATTCGATCTACAAATCGTAAAGTTGACTCATGGGTTAGACTGCACATTTTTCTTGCTCACTGGAAATCTTTACGAGACGGGGTATGAGTCATAAATTGCTTTACGACTCATAGACCCAGTCGTAGAGACTGAACCTGACACTTTTCTCAGCCAAATTTGCTTAGTCCTGTACCTACATACACTTCAGAAATTACACTATTACCGTATATGCAATTAACTGTTTGTCCAAAATTACAATCAAAACACAAGAAAACAACCACCTATGAATCCAAAAACTAAAAATACACCAATAACTATGCTATTGCATAAAAAAAACCTTGGGTTGCCACCCAAGTAGCGCCAATACATAATAAGAGCAACATAGACGAAGGTCCATGAAGTAGAGGACTCACCAACTAGCTTGAGTAGTATCGAACCAGCCACGTGGAGGAGGAGGATGATCAACTTGGCACTAGTTCCTACATGGTGATATCATGTTGGCAAGAGTATGCGTTAGTACATTTGAATGTACTAAGTACGTAGAATCCAATGCAACAAGAATTAGGCATCATATTCAAATGCATAACAATAGATAATAGGCATAATATAACAATATGACATGTATGACCAATGCAAAAGTAAAACATGATTAAGTAACTCATTCTCATATAGGATATCGTATGTGTAGAAGAGACCAAGCTATGTTTCCAAAGTACAAACCCTTTTGTAGATTAGTGATAATATTACCCCATCACTTAGGTGGTGAGGTACAAACCCCTCACTATACTGGTGATGATGCCACCCCATCACCCTGGTGGAGAAGTACAAACCCTGCACTAGGTTGATGAGTACAAACCTCCATCTAGGTTAGTGATGATACCTCCCCATCTCTAGGTGGAGAAGTACAAACCCATCACTAGGTTGATGAGTACAAACCCCCATCTAGGTTATTCGGGTTTTTAGTTCCCTTGGATTGGGCATGTTCTAATGCAACATTTTATATAGAATTTATCATATACATAATCTCATTTTATCACCATATAGTGAATATATCATATCACATGCTTTGGACCTTCAACTCCTCAAGAAACCACATCCAGACATTTTATGAAACACTTAGAGAGTGTGTAATGCTAGCATAAAACGATGAATTATAGAGATGAAATCATGCAAGAAAATCCATTATAAAACCATCAATCTATCCCTTGCAACATCCTCAAGCAACATATATCAAAATCCCTCAAATCTTACAATAGATAAAAGATTTATAGCTCAAAACATTGCAAAACAGTCACAATGTCACATAGCTTTAACACAGTGTACTGTGAATTTCATAATAAGCAAGACCCATTTTTAAATCAACTTCAAATTAGGAAATTTGAGTAAACTGAGGCTTGGGCATCATGGGTGAAGGGAATCCATGAAAGAAACCCACATACCTTAGCTTGGGTATGAAATTGGTGAAGATTGGAGATGGAGACTTGGAGCTTGAAGAAGAACCTTGAAGGAAAACCTTAGCTTAGGATGAGGGTTTGGGACATGAATTTGGAAGTGAAACTATGGCTAAGTGTTTGAGTGAGTATTGGGGAATGGTTAGGAAGATATGAGAGTAAAATAAGGCTAAGTATAGAAAGCACATTTGGGAACACCAAGGCCCAAGACCCAAAAGTCTTGGACCGAGATAGAAATCACTGGCAACAAAATACACAAGTCCGCGTATTGTTTGCAATACAAACCTGTTGCCAAGGTCAAATTAACATATGTCCACGATAGCTGCATGTCACGGCACTGTCTCGGACCGATTTTGGATAAGAAAAATTACGAAAAATGAAATCTCTAATCATTTGCTCTTAAATCAGGGTTAGACCCTTTTTCCCCTAATTTTGACCCCCTGAACAAGAATATGAAGTCGGATTTTTGATATCGCACACGAATTTTGAGATATATAGAATTTAAAATTTTGGACATTTTGGGGCACATTTTTGGGCACCTTTGGGGTCGTGTCGACATAGGTATCAAGGATTAAAAGAGAAAATTTAATTTACACAAGCAAATCTCTCAAATTTGTGCCTCCACAAGCATGAAATCCTCTCTTCCTTGTAGTCGTAGGTAAGAATGTTCTAGGTACCCTAATCACACACACTCTCTCTCTCTCTGTACAAATCTGAAGTGAATGATATGTACAATGTCCTTTCTAAAATGTTTAAATAGTCCATGCAAAATTATGAGAGTTTGTACGCCAAGTTGTTGTTTAGAGGTCAAGGCCAACCATCGCGAGCACTCCAACAATGCGCTGAATATGCACTTGATCGCTTCCCTCTGCATTCTTTTGAAGGCTTGGGTCTTTGCAAGATTAGGAGATGATCCATAACTCCATATATCATGTTCAACAATATGCCAAAATTCTTTTATATCGCCCTTTTGTTGTGAGCTTGGGTTCCTGAGTTCTGCAACATTAGGCGATCTCCTAAGCCATTCATCGATACTATGAATATGTTTTTTGACTTCGCTTCTGAGTGCCTTATTAGCATGAACTTGGAGTTTGGTTACTGGCATATTTGGTGGTTTCAATGAGCATTTGGCAATACGGCGACTAGGTCTGCGAGGCTTCTTACGTCTACCTTTTTCACACTTTTGCTCCTTTTCCAAGTTTTGTTGAGTATTGTCAACTTGTGCAGTTTTAGTTCCATTCCTACCATAACACATGCGTATTAGTTAATATTTGGAACATGATAGCACACTGAAGATGATATTGTTTGCATTCTAAGCCCAAAATGAGTTCTAAAAATGGACTCATCAACACCCCTAACTTAAGTCTTTGCTTGTCGTCAAGCAAATCAAACATCAATCAGTTCAATTTTAGATCTTGCAAAAAGTGCCACAGGGAGCATGACATACAAGCCCAACTTTTTCATCCATCCTCGAACATCACAGACCACTCATGAGATTTTAAAGCCTCAAGAGGTGACAAAGGAGTAATAAAAATATAGCTATGGTCACAGTCGTTCATGTAGCTGCTATTCACTGTCTAAAAGCATCATCATTTTCGCTCACGCCAAAAAAGATCCTGTACACACAAGTATAACACTATTGTCAAAGGATCGCTTCAACACTCGCTCTCCCAATTGAGAAATAGCATGTAATCTTCAAACCATAGGCTTGCCCTTATTCCTAATCAGACTTCATTTTGTTTCATTCTGGACTAGGATAACAAAGGACTTTGTGCAGGTTCTAATATAGGGTTAAGGTTGGCCAGTGATGTGCTGTCAAAATACAACACTTTTGATGCTTAAAACTTTGAATTTTGTATATTCTTAATGTGATGTTCATAGATTTGATGTGTTTTTATATTTTATTTTGCAGGATTACAGGGTTGACACAACTATTAGGCTAAGTGTGCAAAATTTACTAAAGCAGAGGTTCAACGAGACCCTTTATAGGCCGTAGAGAAACTTATGGGTTGTAAAGATAGTTTCATAGACAATTCTAGTGAATAGTGAATATCTGAAGTTAAGTCTACGAACATGCAGACGAGCCGCAGAAGATTTTACGAGCTGTAGACTTGGTGTCGTGCCCTGAGGATCAGAAAGTGAGGAGTTGCTGAAAAGTTATCAGATGAAACCCCCTACAAGCCATAGAACTTTAGATGGACCATAGATGGGTGTCGTAGAAATTAGGCCCAAATTTGAACTAGCAATCCATGAAAGCCCATTTACGGACTGTAAAACATCATACAATAGGTAGAGTCCGCCCACCTAGTTTTCCTATTCTATTTTGGTTTTGTATTTAAACACTATAAATAGGTTTTATAGTTTATTTTTCATAGGAAACATTAGAGGGACGTGATAGAACATTACAGAGCTTGAGAGACACAATTGTAAAACTTTATTTCGTCTTTTGATTTCAATCTTGTGATTCATTGTGAAGAGTTTGGATTCTTGGTGCTTAATTCTCTTATGTAAGTGCTTAATTATGTTATTCAAATTCATGTATCTTGCATTTATGCTGATCATGCGTAGCTAAATCCACAACTAGGGTTGTGGGAACCATGAAGAACTAACAAGGTAAAATTGGATAGTTCGTAATTCTTGGAAAGTGTGAATGCATGTATTATCAATTCTATTTGTATTGAATTCTTTCTAATGGTTGCCAATCTTAGAACTCGCCTACTGTTACTGACTAGATCAAGGTAGTAATGAATAGGAAAAAAGATTAATTACCAGGATTTGATTGATGTTTCTTGTCTAATCAACCGAATTGGGCCAAGGGGAGGTTGTACTGGAATAATAAGTAAGGGTTAGTAACGTCACACTGGGGAGAATGACCAAATCACATAGTGAAATTTGTGTCTCGCCTGGGTCAAAGAGTTTGGTGAACTTAACTTACCATTTTGTATGCTACACTTGGGGAAAAAAATTCGATTATCTTGGGATACCGAGTTAGAGAATCATGGGGAACACAATACTCTAGTTACTGTTCATACTGATTTAACACTTGCTTTAGTTTTGGATTACTTTTCATAGTGTTATAAAAAAACCCCTTTTGGGGGAGATAACTTGGTTAATCAACCCAAATTGCATTGAATTCTTCCAAGTTTACCATATTCCCTATAGGATTCGACCCTATCTTTGGTTAGGTTATATATATCTTGACAATGACTACTTTAGCTTCAAAAAGGAGGTGTAGCTTGGGTGACATCAAGATTTTGGTGCCGTTGCCAGGGAATATGGCTAGACTTATTTAATTCAAGTAGTTTGGGAATTAATCCTTATTTACCTCAGTTTATGTTTTTTTATTGTTTTTGTTCTATTTCAGGGTACAGGTGTAGTGTATGCCCAAAGCACGAAGTTGAGGCATTCCCTTGACTTTGCCTGACCCAGAGATCTAGAGAAGACTAAGAAGGATGGCCTAAGATAACGTAAACAACACAGTGAATGCAGCTCTAAACCGACATGAGAATGAGAATGCAAACAATGAAAACCCACCTCCTCTTGAGGACATTAACCTATAGCCACAGGATATCAATGCTAAAGCTTACCAATGGAACCAACATCGATTGAACACTATGGCCATGGAAGTTACTGTTGCCATTGTGTTACCACCGCTACCAGCTGACATAGAGTTCATGGTTTCAAGTGGGTTGCTTCAAATGCTACAAAACTGTAGATTCTTCGCGATCCTAGCATTAGAGGATCTGCATAGTCATCTACATAATGTTGCATTTGTCTATAAGAGTATAATGGGAACACTGAACTTGTCTATGGATGTTGTTGGACTTTGAGCAATTTCCTAGTGACTCGGTCAGTACTATATGGGAGCGATTCACAAGGTGCTTGAAGAGTGTCCCTGACCATACAATTGTCAATAATGCCTTGGTGGAGATCTTCTACTGTGCCCTGGATGCAAATAGCCAAGCATATGCTGATACCATCATTGGGGTATGTTATTAGATAACTTTAGTCGGAATCACTGAGCAGCTGGATATAGCGGCCAAGATGAATCACACATGGGGGCCAAGGAATAGGCCCTCTACCGAAATCTCATGTTTGGTCAGCATAAATTCAGACCAAGCAAGGATAAATAAGGAGATCATGCTAGTGCTTTCTTGAAACATTACCAACATGGAGTTGTTGATAAAGCAAACACAGGAACTAGTTAATTCCAGAGACAACGGTGAAAGTTACTACTGCACTATGAAAGTTACTGCTACAAGCATAGAGGACTGGACATATATGCAAATTGGGGTCACAAAGAGGGCTACAGGAATGGTCATACATGCCACCACACAATCGTGATATTGTGCTACTAGCTGCAAGATTAAGGAGATACTCGACCAACTGTTAACGAGGGTTGACATATAGGATGAGATCTTGAGGGGGATTAAGTCTGACATCTCTAGTATAAATTCGATCAAACGGCTGGAGCAATAGCTTGTTCAAATATTAACTCACCTCAGTCAGCGTCGAAAAAGCATATTGCCCAGCAACACAGTACAGAACCTAAAGAATAATGAGTAGTGTAAGATGGTTATTACTTGTGGTGATAAGAGTATCATTGATCCTTCCATGACAGTGTCACACCACAAGCCAAGGGCCTAGATGTGACACAGCGAATGGGAACCCGAAGGGATCCCAAACAAGCCTTTTAAGCGTGCATAGCACATCCTTGGTTTCGCAGAAGCATAAATGAGCAATAAACACATAGAATATAACTTCTAATGGAAATAGGGCTATGGACTCACGCTATGGGGATGTTGTAGGGAAGAGGATAAGCATGAATTATATAGCAAATAAGTCTAAAGGGCGGGTAAGTATGACTCAAGCTATAGGGCAATTAGGGACTTGGGACTTTCATCTTATCAACATAACAAACTTTCATCACAAAAGGGGATAAGGGTCTAAGAAACTCCAACAATACATCGACATAATAAGATTCAAGATCATAATGTATAATCCATGTATCCAACAACACCTATAAATACGAGAGTAGGGGCCAAGACATCCCCTGGGCTTACCCTCAAAGGTAGTATCCAAAAATAGAGTAGTCCAAATAAAAGCATGAAAGTAAATAGATATTGTCCCCGAATATGGAGGGCTCACCAATAGCAAGGCTTCACCGAACTGATTAACTGCATAGAGAAGGAGGGTGGAAAGGAGCTTCGGTTTATACATGGTTAGGTCATACAGGCAAACCATATGCATTCGTACGTTTGAATATGCTAAGTATGCAGCATGTAAATGTAACAAAGAATATAAGCCATAATTAAATAATATGCACAATCATAATCAATTAATATAATCTCAATATGTCGTGCATGCTCAATGCTATGGTTAAATATATGTGAATATTCATCAAATTACATGAAATCATATACTTAGTGGGAAAGGACCACAATCGACAAATAAGACCGATCGCACTACTATTTGGAATCCCGATGTTCACTCCACACCAAATAAAGGAGTGGTCTACTTTGCCACGGTAGACCATTCAATCTTCTTACGATATAATCTTTTTAGAGAGTGTTACAAAAACCCTATCTTACAACATGGTCTTTTCAATAGGTAAAATGATACGTCCTTACGTTATGATACAATCTTTTTTGTAGGAGTTAAGAGATGATCATACCGTACAATACAATCTTTTCGGTAGAAGTGAACAAATATCCTTAACTTATGATACAATCTTTTCGGTAGGAGTGAAGAGATGGAGTGAAGTGATGTCCTTACCTTACGATACAATCTTTTTGGTAGGAGTTAAGAGATGTCCATACCTACGATACAATCCTTTTGATAGGATTTACAAAATGTCCTATGGTGGCACATAGTTAAGGGACAATGGTTACCAAACAAGGTCCTCTCGGTGCTAGGTCAACAATCCCAAAGAATACTTGAAACATAGTCATAATCATATAATGCATAGTTTCAAAATATCTAAATGTCATTCTTGAAGTAGCTCATTAATCATAACTTGTAGCATCAAAGATAGGGCTTTACATAATTCTTGTCATTCATAGCATGCTCATGAGCTCATAGCATACTGGTTATCCCCCTTGTTAGTCTCAACATGCTTATCACACATAACTTGCCATAAGGCATTTATGCCTTAATAACTTAGCATGCATCTTTAAATCAAATCATAAGGAGTACATGTACATAAACTTGAAAACAAGAAATTCATGAGTATCAGACATACATATAATAAAACATGATCATTTACACCCATTTTAACAAATCATTATCGTCATAACAATTCCCTAGTGAAGTCATCATGAAATTCATCTTAAAACCCATGTTCTTTCATAAACCTTCATAGCACATGAATGGAGAATCATTATTTGGAAACTCATATTTCAAGACATATAGTGAAAATCATTAATTTGAATCACTCTTAATCAAGCCTTCATGACCATATATGTCGTCTTCCAAAACATGGATATGGGAACATGAAACTCATCTTACACAAACCCCGTATTCATAATTATAGTCATAGCATGCAAGATCTCAAATAGCTCAACATTCATCAAAGAGTAGCTCATGTATCACCCTATAAGACCTATACCCACGTAGGAAGTTTGGAATACATCTTTGGTCAAAAACATGGTAGGTATGCATTTATGCTCAAATCAAGCAAAGGCCAAGGTTTAAGACATGAGAAGTGTAAATAAAGTTCCTCTTTTTAAAATTACTCAAAGTAACCCACCTTATCAAGTAAAACCTAGTTAATACTTCCTCCACACTCATAAAAAGTCATAAATTTCACATGATATTTCACTTCATGATAATGCATAAAAATAAACAATCATAGAATGCATAATAGTAACATCATATGCGAGAGTTCATAAAATACCCATAAATATCCATAAATTTCATGTAGTTAGAGAATGGTTGGACTTGTGGGAAGAAAGGTTCCCACAATCAAATCCACATACCTTGCAAACTTAGTGGAGAGAAAAATCAATTAGGAGATGAAGAAATTAAAACCCTAGCTTGTTTCCTTCTCTTGAAAGCTTGAAGGACTTGGTATCATTTGAGAGGATTTTTTCAGGACTTGGGATATTGTGAGTAAGTGGAAATGGAGTGGATTAGGGTTCAAAATGGCTGACAGGAGGCATAATAGAGGCCAAATGACATTGTATTGGGCTTAGGGTGAGGGAAAATGACAAAATACTCTTTTTAAAGCTGGCCCGATAGCTTTCATAAAATCTCATTATCGGGCCGTAAGTCAGTCCATGGCCCGTGAGGATGGTCATATAAAGTGGCAGCTTGATAGTGCTTCACGAAAGTAGATGTAACTTTTCACTCCGAACTCCAAATGAGGTGAAACCAGTTGTTGAAAAGATAATTCAAAGAACTCTCATTTGGTGGGTCATCCAACATCTAGGTCATTGTGTGCTAAGAGATATGGGCATTTAAAGTATACACATGTACGAACTTGTGCTAAAACCTAGGCAATTGAAATCGTTTGCACTCAACTTGATGAGAGAGGGTCTTGGAATTGCATAAGGGGTCATAGGGGGCTAGATGAGGTTATTAAGGGAATAGGAAAGGTTAGAACTACCCCTTATAAAATTCACCGTATAGCACCACGAGACCTCATTTACGAACCATGGTCTATTTTATGGTCTGTAGATAGGGGTTTCGTCTGATAGCTTTTCAAACTTTCAAAGACCCTTCTCTGATTTACATTCCATGACATGATCTATGGCTCATAAGAAATTTTGCAGGCTTCCTGATGAGTTGTAGAATGAATCCCAAAAAAGATTCAAATTTCATCAAGTCTGCCCCAGGTTCTATGAACCAACTGACGGTCCATACAACAATTTACAGCTCGTAAAAGCTGAAAGTTCCAAAAAATTTCCAGAGCTTATTTTCTTGCATATTTCATACTCCTTATAGGTGGGGTCTTACATATGGCTAATGATGATGGTTAGACACTTGGTGAAGCCTGAGTACCAAAGTTGTCTATGTCGTGCCATGAAAATAAATTTGGCAATGCTTGGGACGCAACCCAAGGTAGATGCTGGCGCTTAGGTGCCCAGGTATATTCTTTTTTACCCCTGTGCTTTACTTTGCATTTTTGGTGTGCATTGAGGACAATGCACCACTTTTTTGATAGGGTGTGGGTAGTTATAGGTCTCAGTGAAGTATGAGTAATCTTGGCCTATAACTATCCCAAATTTTGAATCCTAGGAGTTTTCTTACTTGTGTACTTTTTCCACATGGATATTTAATTTTTGTTGAACCGGTATGTTTGGGATGTGTAGGTAGTATTGGTAGCATATAGTACTAATATCTATGGCATATATGTGTTTTTATTCTTTTGTGAGAAAAATGATACCCACCTAATTTTTGTTAGTTAGTCTAGATAGCAACCATGCTTATTTACTTGTGCTGACATTGCTTGTTCTGATAAGTGAAGATAAAATTGAGATGAAAAGCATGATCTGAGTGTCTATGTTGATAGTGTAATCAGTGACATGCGAGTGTGAACTTGCTCTTCTAAATTCATATGTTATGTTACAATTCAGAACTTGTCCTATTATTTTGACTTAGATTGTAGGTTAGTTGGTTAGGAAAGGATCTTAGGTCGTTGTTCATGATAGTCCTTGTCACGCCCCAAAGTCCCGCTAGGGCGGACTGGCACCCGTTGGCGATAAGGCTCAGGAGAACCAACCTGTAACTGTGCTCTTTCTATACATATTATAAGGGATTTCTACCTTTAACATGCCTTAAAGCAGATAAATAGTGATAACAAGCCAAAAGGAAATGCATATGACTAGGCC
>JAPFFP010011445.1:1201-17147 GCA_026153255.1 Solanum medicagineum
AAAGAAAGTAAAGAAGGCGTACGCACCACAGCTAGCGGGTGACATGAGAAGACGGGGGGCGGGGGGGGGGGGGGGGGGGGGGCGGTTAGATACCAAAGGGCCCATATAGCAATTTTGGACACACACAAGAAGCTTATTAGCAACAAAAGGAATAATGAAAGAAATACTGGCACCCGGACCTATCAAAACATGCACAACAAAATCAAAAACCTTTAACACATCGAAAACAACATCGAGCACCTCATACCCTCCTTGCCTCCCTTGAAGAGCATAGAATCAATTACGTCATAGAGCACTCCCCTGTTGGCCTTCTTGAGACCCTTGATTAACATGACTACCTTGACCTTGTGGTTGGCCATCCTTACCCTTGTTTTGAGCATGTAGACAACCTAAGATTTTGTGGCCCATCTCGCCACACCCAAAGCATGCAGCCGTGTTCCTCCAACATGTACCACCATGTTTCCTTCTATATTTTGAGCATCTAGGACTAGTCTCCCTACCACCACCTTCTGGGAGACTTGAGTTAGGCACCCCATACTTGGCAACCCTCTTGTTTGGATCACTACAGGATCCTTGGCCTTGAAACTCGAGACCTTGTTGAATTTGGCCACCCTCAACCCGAGCCCTCTTGGACTCTCCACTTCTCTTCTTCCTAAGTTTCTCCCCCTAAAGTTGTTCAGCATAGGTCATGAGCTGAGACAAATACATGTCACTTACAATCATCATGGTACGACATTCTCCATTTACCAAGTCAAACACCCCCGGCACAAACTTGTTCATCGTTGATCTAGGTTCAGATACCAATTGTGGAGCATACTTAGAGAGCTTATTTAACTTGAGGGCATACTATGTCACGGTCATGGAACCTTGCTTTAGATTCATGAACTCCATCATGTTAGCCTCTCTCAACTCAATAGGGAAGAACTGGTTGAGAAAGGAGGCGTTGAACTCCTCCCAAGGAATAACATCATGATTTCTCCTCTCCATCTTCTATTGCACAAACCAAATTTGATCCACCCCTTTGAGTTGTTAGGATGCCAACTCTGTCTTTTCCTCCGAATCGACCCCCATGATGGATAGCGTCTTGTACACCTCATCTATGAACTCTTGAGGATCCTCATCCGTCTTGGACCCATGGAAATCCAGTGGGTTCACTCTAGTGAAATCCCTTATCCTAGAAGCCAAAGTGGGAGCATAAGGAGCTTGGGCCCCTTGGCTGATTTGGTTGGTCATTGCATAGGCCAACATTGTGATGGCATGCCAGAACTTGACTTGAGAAGCCTCCTCTCCTTAAGGGGTTTGGGGAGCGGGATAAGCCGGTTGCCCCATGGGGTGCACATACCCTCCTTGGTCTTCTCTTTGTAACAACATGATCTAGAAGAGCAAAGAGCATTCATTAGGGAGGAAAAAGCCTTATCTTACATCTAAAGCACGATATAAACCATGAAGAAGTTAAACATTTCCTAAAACGTCTCATAGCCTCCCATTCATAGTTGTGGTGTGCTTCGCAAACATGAATAAGACTCTAATCGACATGGTGTGTTCGATTTCGAGGACCATTAACAACCTAGTACTCTTATACCAAGTTTGTCATGACCCAAGCCTAGGGCCTAGACGTGACACGACGAATAGGAACCCGAAGGACCCAAACAAGCCTCTTAGAATATCAATCACATATCCTTGGTCGCGGAAGCAAAGTAAACAACAACAAGAGATAATATAAAAGGGAAAGCGGGACTAAGGGAAGTCTTTGATATCATAAAAGCATACGAGTCAAGCTTGTAGCATAAATACATCATAATAGTCCAACAAAAGCTCTAAACTTAGTATGGAGTGAGGGCCAAGATACTTTTCGAGCGCACCCTCATAATGTCAAATGTTCAACATAAAGAAGTCTTAGAAATAGCAAGAGAAAGTAGATAGTGTCCCCAAACTTGAGGATTTACCAAGCTTATCTTCGAATAATCTCACTAGCCACATGGAGGGTGATCAAGAGGAGCTCCGGTGCCTAAATGGTGATATCGTGTAGGCATAAAGTATGCATTAGTACGTTTGAATATACTATGTATGCGGGATACAATGCAACAAAAATCACAAGCCGTAATAACAAGATGCTTAATCACAATCAAGGAACATAAACTGAATATGGATCATATACATATACTCAAAGCCTTACACAAATATACATGAGCATGGCCAAGTAGTCACCACTCACCTTATGGTATAGCCGTTTCGGAGAATGTTACTGGTCCCCCTACTTCACGACATAGCCTTTTTGGGTAGGTGGTATGAGATATCTCTTACCTTACGATACAATCCTTTCGGTAAGAGTCCTGATTGATTCTACCTTACAACATGGCCTCATTGGTAGAAGTTAAGAGTTATCTTTACCTTATGACATAATCTCTTAGGTAGGAGTACGAAGATAGCTCTTCAAACTATCACATTAAAGAATCACGAAAGGGATTCACATTTCTCATGAGAGTAAAACATAGTATAAAGGTTCAAAATTCTATTGTAGATCATGGAAACATTTCAAGAGCTTAATACATGATTGGGAACCCATAAAGCATCATAACATGTTTGTCAAGTAAAATCATACAATGACTCTTCATCAACATCAAGAATCCTTGTCAAGATAATTTATCAAACACTTGGTGGATGCATAATGCTAGTTCAAAATCATTCAACCCACCAACATTTAGTAAAACCCTCATATAGAATATCTTGAAATTCATCATCAAATCTCATAATAGATCATAGTTTCATAGCTCAAAACATGCATACTCTCAATAGACAAAACCCATTCATAGTACAAGTTTGAAATAGATAGTCATGTATAATAAATTAATATTTTATAAAACGCCAATATAATTTATACTCATAATCTATAATAGAAGATACCCAAAGATAATACAACTTGAAAACATGTAATTTTTTTAAAAAGGAGATAGGATTCCATGGGTGAAAGGATCCAATGGATGAAACCCACATATCTAAATTTGGAGATTCCTTGATGTAGACTTGAAGCTTGAATGGAGTTCTTGAGATTCAAAATTAAGCTAGAGACACTTGAATTTGGATAAAATATTTGCTTAACTCTTGGAGAGGGTCTTGAGTGATATAAAGTTGAAAAATGGCTAAGTATAGGTGTTTTCACGTATAAGTGGGCATGGGGCAATAACCCCAATGCCTTTGGGCTGAAATAGAAAAATAGGAAAAAAACTGCACTGGTCCGCGTCTGGTTCGTGATGCGGACCTAATGCAAAGGCAACCATTACCCTACTCTGCGCCCTTGGCACGCCGAGTCCAGGGTGTGGATCTCCACTATTTCCAAAAAATTAGCGAAAATCATGTTTCGCTATAGGTCTACTAAAATCGGGGTTATACCCATTTCCCACTCAATTTTGCCCCCTGATCAATAATAGGAAGTTGGATGTTCGATATCACGGATGGATTTTGAGATATATGGAAATTATAATTATGGGCATTTCCAAAGCACATTTTTGGGGCGTTTCACGAAGGGTCTGGGGTTAACGTTCTACCTATCCATATGTTGAAAAAGCTTGGCATCACAACTTAAGAGCTTAGTGAAAGCCATTTTTTGATACAAGGGTTCAATCAAGGGGGGGAAGAGGTTCATAGGCTCGATTAAGCTAGAAATTCATATGGACAATTTATGATGAAGTGCATGAATGCATATGATTGATGCAAAGACTTCATATAATATAGTGCTTGGAAGGCCTTGGGTGCACAAGAATAAAATTCTCTCATCTTCTTACTATCAATGTCTGAAGTTCTCCAAAGATTGAATTGAATGAAAAATAGATGCTGATAATAATACTTTCACTGAAGTGGAGTCACATTTTGCCGATGCAAAGTTCTATTTGAAGAATTATTTTGTAAAAGGGGTAAAGCCTCAAACCGACCCAAGTTTGATAAGCTTTAAGGTGAAACAATCAATGCGGCCATTGAAAGAGCCAAAGTTGATACAGAGCCTTGTACTTGTCCAAATAAGGGGAAGACCATGCCCTTGAAAAGAAAGTCAGTCCTTACACTTTGTTATATCCCAAAGGCAACGAAAGAGGAGGGTCAACCATTTGATGTACGAGGGAATGTACTAGGAGGGTTGACTCTTCCTATGAAATGGATCGAGGAAATTAACTTGTCCTCAAAGTTGTTGGTAAATCTTGTGGCTCAAAATCTGCCACAAGATATATTGCTCCCTACATAATGTGTAGAAGTCCTTGATCCAAATGCTTACAAGTTACTTGCAAAGGCTGGGTACAACCCTAACAAGCCATCTAGGCTTAGGAAACTCCTATCAGAAGGCACAACTAGGCAAGCATGGGAAGGTTTAGGCTATAGCCAACCGCCACTGGTGCGCATCTCCATAAGAAGGGCAAGCAATAACTATATCACTATAGGTGATGAGTGTGCCTCTTCTAATAAATGACTTTCTGTCTTCGATCGACTTGGAAAACCCATTGCAAGAACCTCTGTGTTTGAGAGATTAGGTCCATTGAAGAAGAATAACAACAAGCATCAGAGAAGTTACGCGAGAGTAATGACACTTGCTTCACCTATGATCCAAAAGGATTTTAAAAGCGTAATCCCTTCTAGGATGAAGCAACAAGTAGAACTGTACTAAAGGCGAAGGCTCACACTGTGATTTACACCAAAGAGCGAAAGGAAGATGAAGAAAGAATAGGCTCCTTATGTCATGTTACAACTCAGATTGAGAACGATGCCTCGTGTCAATTGAAAGTTTATAAAAACTTGGGAGGTATTATTTGGTGCTATCATAGATCTACCAATGATAATGATCCATAGGAAGAGGAGGATACCTGAGATCCCCCACTAGAATTTGAAGAAGGAGTGAAGACCACGATCGATCCCTTAAAAGAATTTAAGCTTGGCTTAGATGAAGACCCAAGGCCACCATACTTGAGTGCTTTCCTAGAAGCTGATGAAGAAATGACTTTTATTGATATCTCAAAGAATACAGGGATGTTTTCGATTGGAGCTATAAAGAAATGCCTGCTTTGAATCCCAAAGTTGTGGTCCATCAATTAGCAATCAAACATCGTCCTGTTAAGCAGGCTCAAAGATGCTTCAGCCCAGACTTGGTTCCATTGATCGAGAAAGAAGTTAACAAACTCATTGAGGTAGGCTTCATTCATGAAGTTAAATATCCTATGTGGATTTCAAGCATTGTTCCCGTAAGGAAGAAGAATGGCAAAATTTGAGTTTGCATTGACTTTAGAGGTCTCAACAATGCATTCCCTCAAGAAGAATTCCCACTACCCATTCTAGAGCTAATGATTGATGCTACAACTAGTTATGAGGTAATGTCATACATGGATGGTTCTTCTGGCTATAACCAAATTCGCATGTCACCAAAGGATGAAGAACTCATGGTGTTTTTACACCTAAACGCATTTATTGCAATAAGGTGTGCCCTTTGGTTTGAAGAATGCTGGTGCCACATATCAAAGGGATATGCAAAATATTTTTGATGACTTACTCCAAAAAAATGTTGAGTGTTATGTTGACGACTTGGTGGTGAAGTCGAAAGAAGGAGCTACCATTTGGAAGACTTAAGAATGGTGTTTGAGTTCCTTCGAAGATATCAAATGAGGATGAATCCATTAAAGTGTACCTTTGAAGTTGCTTCTGGAAAGTTTCTTGGCTTCATTGTTCGATATCAAGTAATTAGGATTGATCACGCCAAAGTTGATGCAATTTCGAAGATGCCCGAGCTTCTAAACATTCATGAGTTGAAAAGTCTCTAGGGAAAATTAGCCTTCATCTCGAATCTAGCTGAAAGATGCCAAAAATTCAGTCATCTCATGAAGAAAGGTGTCCCTTTCAAGTGGTATCAAACATGTAGCAAAGCCTTTGAAAGTATCAAAGTGTATTTGGCGAAACCTCCAGTCTTAGCAGCTCCTATACCTGGAAAACCACTGATATTTTACATTACGACATAGGAAAGGTCCGTGGGAACCTTACTAGCTCATGAAAATAATGGAGGCAAAGAAATGCCCTTTATTACTTGAGTAGAATGATAACACCAAATGAGCTAAATTATTCACCAATTGAGAAGTTATGTTTGGTGCTAATCTTTTCGATTCAAAAGATGAAGCAGTATTTTCAAGCACATACTATCCATCTTGTTTCTAGAGCAAATTCCATCAAATATGTTATGTCAAAACCTGTCCTTAATGACTGACTAGCAAGGTGGTAACTTTTGTTCCTATAATTTGAGAATGTGTACATACCTCAAAAGGCTGTGAAGGGACAAGCATTAATAGACTTTTTGGCGGACCATCCTCTACCAGATGATTGGGAATTGACTGATGAGCTTCTAGATGAAGATGTGTTGGCTATTGAATCCAACCTCCTTGGAAAATGTACTTCGATGGGGCTGCGCATCGTGGTGAAGTTGGTGCTGGCGTAGTGTTGGTCACTTCGCAAGAAGAAGTCTTACCATTCTCCTTCACATTGAAACAACCTTTGTCCAACAATGTTGCAGAATGTCAAGCCTAATACTTGGACTCAAAATGGCCGTTGATATGAAGCAATTGTAGTTGCAAGTTTTTGGTGATTGTCAATTGGTGATTAAACAACTTTTGGGAACCTATGAGGTCAAGAAGCCTGAAGTGCCCCATATCACTGTTATGCTCAAAAGTTGATAGGATGGCTTAGAGATGTAACCCTCCAACATGTGCCAAGAAAGGAAAATAAAACAACTGATGCCTTAGCTGCTCTAGCCTCGACTCTGACTTTTCCTGATTAGACGCAAGTTACTATCTACCAAAAATAGGTAGTACCACCATTGGATGAAGACGAACATATGGAGAATAAGCTTGAGCATGTGTCGCAGTTTTTGAAGCCAATAAAAAGGACTAGCAACAAGCTATCATCGACTATTTATGTTATGGGATACTTCCAGGAGATACTAAAAGAAGGATTGACATTCGTCGTTGGGCACCTCATTTTTTCTACTAGAAGGACACATTATATAGGAGATCATTTGAGGGAATGCTCTTGAGTGTTTGGGGGAGAAAGAAATGATTCAAGTTTTGCAAAAAACATATTCAGCAGAATGTGGATTACATTAGTCTGGACCAAAGCTCCACTTTCACATAAAAAGAATGGGGTATGATTGGCCAACCATGGTAAAAGATTGCTTGGATTATGCTTGAAGGTGCAAAGTTTATCAATTCCATGTTAATTTCATACGTCAAACACCTGAATTTTTACACCCGACTATTATATCTTGACTATTCGATGCTTGCGGATTAGATGTTGCTGGACCACTGCCAAAATCTTCTGGTGGACACTTGTACATCTTGGCTGTGACAGGCTACTTCTCAAAATAGGCCAAATTTGTAGCTTTAAAGAAGTCATTAAGGAGAATATGGCAAACTTCATTCATGTAAACATTGTCTATCGATCTGGTATTCCATGATACATAATAACAGACAATGGCAAGCCATTTGATAATAAGTTGACTAATAAGATATGCGATCTCTTTGGCTTCAAGCAGCGAAAATCTTTTATGTACCATGCTATTGCTAATGGTCTGGCCAAAACATTCAATAAGACTCTAGGTAATCTTTTGAAGAAAGTGGTCTCTAAGTCCAAATAAGATTGGCATGAAATAATGGAAGAAGCCTTGTAGGCATATAGGACGACATATTGCACACCGACTCATGCAACCCCATATTTGCTTGCTTTTGGAGTTGAAGTGGTCCTGCTTCTTAAGTGTCAAATACTAGTCCTGGAGACTAGCTATCCATGAAGGGCTCACTGAGGAAGAAAATGCTCGACTACGTCTTGCCAAGTTAGAAACACTTGATGAAAAGAGGTAAATGCTCGACTACATCTTGCCAAGTTAGAAACACTTGATGAAAATAGGTTAGAAGCCCAACAAAATCTTGAATGTTATCAAGCAATTTGTCTCGTTCTTTCAATAAAAAGGTTTGGTCGAGGTGCTTTCAAGTTGGAGACCAAGTTCTCATAGTAAGAAGGCCCATAATCACTTCACATAAGTTTGGGGGAAAATTTACCTCGAAGTGGGATGGACCATATGTAGTACAAGAAGTATACTCAAATGGTGCTTACAAGCTTGTCGATGCAAATGGCATGAGGATTGGTCCTATAAATGCAAAGTTCCTTAAGAGCTACCATCCTTGAGGAAAATTATGCTCCTTGAAATTTGAGTATAAAAATGCATGATACTCCTGGCCCACAAGAGTATAAACTATGTAGGGCGCCCTAAGAAAAACACTCCCCCTAGAACTATGTTGTGACTTGATTCTCATTATTGAGGTATGTAGGTGCTTGGAATTATATTCTAAGTTCAATTTCATGAGTGTTAAAAAAATTATATGTCCCTACTTGATTCTTTATGCAAAGCCCTATGGAATGTGAGTTTCTTTGATGGCATGCTTTAGATCATTAAATTTAATCAAGTTTGTAGGTTGAAGTTTTCACGTTCCCCTAGTCTCCAAGCTAAAGTCCCCAAAGTCTACGAGTTGGTTCTCAAATTAACCAAGTATGCAAGTTGAAGTCTTTGATTCTCCAATTATGCAAATCAAAGTCTTCAAATTGTCTAAGCATACAAATCAAAGTCTTCAATTTCTCTAAGTATACAAGTTGAAGTATTTGAACTCTTTGAGTTTACAAGTTGAAGCCTTCAGATTCTTCAAGTATACAAGTTAAAGTCTTCGAATTTGCAAGTTGAAGTCTTTGATTCTCTAAGTATGAAAATCAAAGTCTTCAATTTCTTCAAGTATGCAAGGTGGAGTCTTCAAATTCTTCGAGTTTACAGGTTGAAGTCTTTGATTCTCCAAGTATGCAAATCAAAGCCTTCAAATTCTTCAAGTATACAAGTTGAAGTCTTTGAATTCTTTGAGTTTGCAGGTCGAAGAGTTCAAATCCTCCAAGCATGCATGCTGAAGCATTTATGATTTTCAGGTCTATATATCTACAAATTCTTCAAGTACACAATTTGGGGTTCGAATCAATCAAGTATGTGTATTAAAGACTTTAAATTTCTTGAAATCTACAATTTGAAGTCTTCATATTCTCATCTTCTTAAAGTTGAAGTTTCAAATCCACCATGTTTATAAGTCAAATTTTTTAAAGTTGTTGAGTCTGAGTGTTAAAGCCTTCAAGCCTTGACCTTTAAATTTATCTTTCTTAAGGACAAAATAAGTAACTATCTCTTTGCATTGTGAGGATTAAACTACCTTTCTTAGGGAAAAGACGAGTATCCATCACATTATGCCACAAGAATCTCTCTAAATCGTCATGCCTAAAGGTGGACAAAAATATGTCCCTTTGCACCTTAAGCTGGCCTTTTCATGGAATTATCATTAAAAAGATCTCTAAATTTTCATGCCTTAAGGTGGACAAAATTTGTCCCTTTGTACCTTAAGCTGGCCTTTTCGTGGGTTTATTTTTAAAAGGATCTTCAATTTCTATGCCTTAAGGTGGACAAAAATCCGTCCTTTTATGCCTTAAGCTGACCTTTTCGTGAGTTTATCCTTAAAAGGATCTCAAAATTTTCATGCCTTAAGGTGGACATGATTTGTCCCTTTGCACCTAAAGATAGCCTTTTTGTGGGCTTATCCTTAGAAAGATCTTCAAATTTCCATGCCTTAAGGCGGACAAAAATTGTCCCTTTGCACCTTAAGATGGCATCTTTACGAGCATTTGGAATATTCTAAAGCCTCAAATTGGGGGGTTCCTTTATGTTTAAACATTGGGAATATCATAAAACCTCAAAGTGGGGGTCCCTTTATTTTTAGACATTGGAAATATCATAAAACCTCGAATTGGGGGTCCCTTTTATGTTTAGACATTGAGAATATTATATAGCCTCGAATTGGGGGTCCTTTTATGTTTAAACATTGGGAATATCATAAAGCCTAAAATTGGGGGTCCCTTTATGTTTAAACATTAGGAATATCATAAAGCCTCAAATTGGGGTTCTCTTTATGTTTAAACATTGGGAAGATGGTCCCTTATTTTTAAACATTTAGAACGTCGTAAAACCTCAAATTGGTGGTCCCCTATGTTTAAACATTTAAAACATCGTAAAGCCTCGAATTGGTGGTCCCCTATGTTTAAGCATTTAGAACATCGTAAAGCCTCGAATTGGTGGTCCCCTATGTTTAAACATTTAGAACACCGTAAAGCCTCGAATTAGTGGTTCCATATGTTTAAACATTTAGAACATCGTAAATAATCAAATTGGTGGTCTCCTATGTTTAAACATTGGAAATATTGTAAAGCCTCGAATTGATGATCTCAAGGCGTGAGCACGAATTTATTCCTTCACACCTCAAGACTAAATTCTTGTGATACAAAGAATCTTGAATCTATGGCCCCACAAAAAAAAAAGCAAAGAAAAGAAAAGGAGAAGGAAAACTACATATAAAAAAAATTACTTGAAAAGAATCTTGACTATCAAAGCGAGTCCAACAATTTGCAGCTCTCGGGATTAATGCTTACAAATAAAATAATACGAGGCTATTTATAGAGGAGCACATACGATGTCCAACTCCTATTAAAAAAGGTAACTAAAGTTCTTTTGGGGTTAGGACACTAGAATTTTATCTTTTCATCCTAATTGGTCATTAGCTTGGTGTGGCAAATCTATCACGTGAAGAGGGCCAAGACAGAGATTAACCTTCTCTCAATTTTGATTAGTCAAACTTTAATAGAAAAGGACAAAATATGAATTAAGTTTGCATTTTAAGTTCTTTCTCCCCATTCTGAGCACGGTGCATTAATCAAAATATATTTCGGGCGTAACACACAAATTATCAAATGAAATTAATACTTTAAGTCTATTCTTCAAAAAAATAAAATATATTGACAAGATTTAAAGTAGGGAGAAGTTGTAATTATATAAATTTATTAAATTCAAAATTTTATATAAAAGATTCAAAATATATTAGTCCAAAATGAATATTGTGGATTAATATAATTTGGTTTATTAATTAAGTTCAATAAAATATGAATTTAATTAAAAGCCCAAATTCGATTATTTGGATTACAAAAGACGACCCACTTTGTTAGGTCCAATATCCCTTCATCCAAGAAGCTCATCTTGGTGCCATGTGTCAAATGATGTGGCACTCCAAGTCAAACAAAGAAACCAATTGGATCATGCCATATGTCAAAATGACAAGATCATTTCATTAAAGCCCAATGTGTCATGTCACTTAAATCTGATTGGCCGGGAGAAAGTCAAATTCCATCATGACTCCTCTATTCTACAACTATATATAGGGATCCTCATAATTAAGAATTCACAGCAAGAATTCTAACAAAAAACTAGAGAGAGTTCGCGGATCAAATGCCACAAATTTGTCTATAAATTCAAGGATTCAAACATTCAAGCATTCAAATTCAAGAATAAGCTTAAAAACTCCTGAACTCAAGAACAAGCTCAAGAACAAGAATAAGATCAAGATCAAGATCAAGATCAAGATCAAGATCAAGAACGAGATCAAAATCAAGATTCAAGATCGGATTCAAGAACAAATTTTAAATTCAAGATCAAGCTTAAGAGTCGTTGAATTTACACTTGAAAAGGCAAATCAGAGGATTCATAGAGATTGTAATACTCATATATTGAAATCAAATGCTACAAATTATTACAATATTTTCGTTCTTGATTATTTTGATGCAAATTTATCATCTACAGATTCTGGCACGCCCAGTGAGACCGAATTTGCCCTTTATCTCTTCTCTCATAAATCAAATATGCAAATTTAAAGCCAGCAACGGTGGAAAAATGATAAGTACTTCAAGCCCTATCTTTGAATTTCATCAAGTCTACACTCCGACAAGCCTTGAAGCAGGGGGCATTTGTAAACATTGAAATTTTGTAGGACTCTACATAATTAGTCCTATTTCAATGAGGATTTAAATTTTGCAGGACTCTACATAATTAGTCCTATTTCAATGAGGATTTCTTGGAGGCTACTCTACCCTGAACCCTAATTCATACATGTATAAAGGGTATTATATTTCCTTGAAAAGGCATCTCAAATATCTTTAGGGAGATCAAACTATGATGACTTAAGGAGGTCAAAATCATCCTATGTTCGAGAAGTACGTCACTAACTGTCGTTGAATCATGGAGAAATATTATGAGAGAAGAATCAAGGGAGCAATAGATTTGTACCTACATTGTTTATCAATAAAATTATGTTTCTTCATATTTTGTTTGTGGTTGTAATTTATTTTTGATCACTTTAAAATTTATCGTAAACAGTAAGTCCTATCAATATAGGATTAACGTTTTATCTATATGATCTAATTTATCATACTCCACATGTTCCTTCACTTTCTAGTCGGTGTCCGGTACTCACATTGGAGCCCGACTAAATCCGGATTCATGCCGGGAAGTCCCATATTGGGGGTGGGGTGGGGTGGGGAGCACTCCCTAATAAAGGTGACTCCATACCCAAGGGGACTCGAACTCGAGACCTCTGGTTAAGAATGAAGGAGTACTTACAACAACCTTTGTTGGTTCCTCAAATCTTCATTAGTAATAGGAAAAATACTGATCTATTTCATAGCTACTTACATGTGTTTTCATTTTTTAGTGTTTAAAGATTACCTTTTAGCTTATACATTATAATATTGATTTTTTTTTTAAAAAAGTTATGTCTCTCTATAATTTTAATTGTGAAATATTCATCAATATCTTTTTGTATAAAGATCTCATTTATTTGTACTTAATAAGGTTTAATTATTTATTCAAAGCTCAATTATTATATTTGTTTGCTTTTAAGTTCGAACTCTTACTAAGGTACTAGAAAAACTAAATGTGTACAAGATCTCATCATAAATTTATTTTTCCTATTATTATTTATCAGTTATATTAGTTCATGAATGATATAATTTTTTTAGTAACAGTTAATAGAGATATTGTAGTTCTCTTATAACCGCGCAAAGTGCGGGTTATATACTAGTTATAGTTAAGCAAATCGTTTAAAATTTCTAATTTAAAATTTTCAAAGTGTCTTTTATATATATTAAAAAAAAAATTAGTACTCAAAATGATCTAACAAATCAATACACAAAGATATATATATTAAAAATTTGGTCCATTGTTATATATATATTGTAACACCCCATAAAAGTATCGAAATGCCCCTAAAACGTAATCGTGCACACAACGCGTCTTCCAAAGCTCCGATGGAAAATCTGAAATTGGATTTGTAATCAACGAGGAAGATTGAGCGGGAAAATAGTCTCGACCCGATTTAAGAGCAATCAGGTCAAAAAATAATTTTCGCTAATTAATGGCGAAATAATGTTGATCCGTGCCTCTGGCATGACGCGGAGGGGGCGCGGACTAACACTTATAGTTTTTTTTTATTTTCGACGGGAAATCAAATTTTTCAAAAATTTGTGAAATACAATGGTTCGCGCCCCTGGCGCGTCATGGACAAGTGTACCAATTTTAAACTTTTCCTTTTATATTTTGAGAAGGGTATTTTGGTCATTCCCAATCCATTTTAAGTCTCAAAACGTGTTTTTAAGCCTAAATTCGTACGAAAGTGTTTCAAAACCCACATTCTTCTAAGTCTAGGCGTGGATTCTGAGAGGAGAAGAAGAGATAGCTTGAGGGTTTCCAAGTTCAAGGTCAAGATTTCTTTGAAGATTTGTACAATCTTCATCCCAGGTATGTAAAGGCTACCCAGAACATGGAATTATTCTTCCATGTGCCCCAATACATGTAGTAGGTTGACAATTGACAGTTGATGGGTCTTGAGTAGTGATTTCTTGAAGAATTTCTTTAACATTATCCTTATTTTTTGAACATTATCTTTAATTTCTATATATTATCTCAAATTGATGATCATCATACTTTTATTCACTGTTTATATGCATTATTGTGCGATTGTATATCTAAATTGCATGATTTCCCTTGTTTAATACTTCAAGAATGAACTTAGGGGTAATGTCTCGAGCCTTAATTGTCTGAATGTGTAGATTGTTGGAGTCTGAGTCCTGAGATGAGGGTGTTGATGACTGAAATCTAATTGAATTAGTTTTCTTAGAGACTAATGAGACCGAACCTCTGTTTTGAAGGAATAGTCTTACTCTTTGAGGCGATAGATGATGAGATGAGCTGAGTGTTCTTGCCCGTAGGGGCTGAGTGATGGAAATCCTTGATGTATTGATTGACTTATGAGGATGTTGAGTCTTGGGAGGCGTATTAGCACCAAAATGGGTAAAAGTGAGTCCCACTCACACTTATTAACTACGTAGCCAGCGTAAGATAGGATTGGACCGTGAATGCGGATGTTTCCTTTGCCCTGATGAGGGCTGGATAGACTTCTTTTTGGGATTCCCCAGACTCGTCCCATACCCCGATGAGGTACTGGACGGATGTGGCAACGACATCTCTTTGTTGTATCATCACTGGTTCATAGGTGGTGGTTGTCGATTATAGAAACTCCCAGACAGGTTTCATGATGATAGTACTCTGATGTTGATGTGATGTGTGATGTCTTGACGGATACTGATGGGATAGAGCCCGTGTCTTACTCTAAGTCGAGGATGAGTTATTGTCATTTTGTAATGTTTATTTTAGCCCATTTACATACAGTATATTCCACGTACTAACACCCTTTGGCGCTGCATCGTTTTATTTTGCAGATTCTATAAATAAGGGACTTCAACAGGTGAACCGTCGAGGTCTAGAGCTCAGTGATATAGACGTTGTGAGTCCTCCTTTACTTTCGGGGGACATATTTATCTTTCGTTTATTTCGGAATATTTCATTTGCCTATGGTACCCATGGTCTGCCATGGTACCTTCTTAGAGGTTAGCTATAGAGGCTTGATAGACATGGATAGTTGACAGTTGATGTTGGGATTGTTTCCCCATTTCTTATTGTTTTTGAGTTGCTCATTTATTTCATACTCTTTATGATGGATGGAGTTGATAGCCACTGATAGTTAGTTATTTCTTCATTGTCTTCCGCTATTGAATGGATTGAACGAATACAATGAGACTAGGTGGTTCGCTTGGGGATTAGCAATAGTCTCCGAGTGCCAGTTACGCCTAGGGTACCCTCCCAAGGCGTGACATACTTGGTATCAGTACAGAGTTCAAGTGTCATAAGGAGTCTATGAAGCTATGTCTAGTAGAGTCTTGTTTATGGGTGTGTTGTGTTAAGCAGGAGGCTATGAGACATTAAGAAGTGTCCCCCTTCTTTTATGGTCTGGATTCGTGCGATAGAGTTTAACATTATGAAATCTCATTTTAATTCGTGCGTTATACGTTTACAGAAAATGCTGCCAAAGAGAACAACTGCTTAGAGAGATGCCATAGTCCCAGCTGCTGAGAACGCCAAACCTAAGGCCCCGGTTCAGATGGAGGCAAGGAGATGGGGATGCCCTGCTAGGACTGCTGAGGTCCCATAGGCGTCCCCCGCTCAGGCCCAGCCAGCTCCCATTACTGAGGCAGAATTCAAGGGAGCCATCACCATGCTGACTCAGTTGGTAGCCCCCTAGGTTAATAACCTCAAGCTCTTAGTGCTAGCTCACAGGAGCCCTCAACTGCCACCAGATTTAGAGACTTCCTGAGGATGAACCTGCAAGTGTATATGGGATCGAAATTAGAAGAGGACCCACAGAACTTCGTTGATGAGATGTATAAGGTTCTAAAGGTGATGTTTGCTGATAAGATTGAGGGAATTGAGCTTGCCTCCTACAAGTTGAAAGATGTTGCTAACGTGTGGTACAATAAGTGGAAGGAGAGTAGAGGTGAGAATGTGGAGCCTGTTGTCACAACCCAAAAATGGGCGTGATGGCACTCGTCTTATCCCACCAAGACAAGTCAGCCTACAACCCAACCATAACAATAAAAATGCGGAATTATAATAAAAATAAAAGTTCAA